>JACWRQ010000512.1:0-25766 GCA_014849955.1 Cryphonectria carpinicola | reverse complement strand
AAAAAAAAAACCCCCCCCCCCCCCCCCCCCCCCCCCCCCCCCCCCACACCCCCCCCCCCCCCCCCCCCCCCCCCCCCCCCCCCCGGCGTCCCCCCCCACCTCGCCCCAGTCTAGGGGACTCAGCTCCGAGGCAGGCGAAAAAAGTCAGAAAAATGGGGCCAATCGGGAGTCCATCTTATCTCCTCAACCTCACATCAAGATGGCGGTATGCAGCTTACTTTCTTCGCACAGTCTCTGGACGGTCTACCTTGTGTACATTTCTATTATGTACACACCTATCACGTCACGTCACAGCCGCCCCCCCCCTGGACATGGCCCGCAGTTTTGTTGGTGGCATAGTACACCAACAGCAGTTACTACTAGGCTGACGGACAAGGGAGAGCTTCCTGCCCCACCCAAAGGCTCCGCCGCGGCATCTTCCACTTTACCTACATCCTTGCCCGGTCAATGCTCTGATCTCGAACTGCACATGCATCGATGTGTTGTCGCTGGGAGCCCTGTGGGACCGCCATCCTGCTATACCACAGCATCGTCGACAGCTACGCTGGAAGTGTACAGCGACGACAGAAGGAGACCAGGACGAAGCAGCCGAAGAAGAAGACGACAAATGGGGCTGATGAGGCAGAGTCAGTGATCCCAACCCCGTTGCCATGCTTTTACACCTTTCTCTCTGATGTACTTTTGGGGTCTTCTCTTCTGACATCAATCTCTCGTGACTTTCTCCATGTGCCCCTTCTAGGCCTCTCCCCTATGTGTACCGCCTCGCCTCGAGATGCTCCACGAAATCCTCCTCTCGCTCTCAGGGCACCCCTCGCCCCTGCTGCGAACCGCTGCGGCCCCAGACCCCCATGCGCCCCCCGCCGGTGACACCACCCTGATCACGCCGCCCGAGCGCGAGCTCCTCGCCGGGGTCGCCCGCCTGAGCGACCTGCACGTCAAGCTGCTCACCTTCTCCTCGCAGATCGCTGCGTCCCACCCCTCCGCCATCTGTCGTGCCGTCGCCACCGCGGTCGAGAACACCCACCTCGCGGCCTTCCAGCGCAAGGTGCTCGCGGTCGAGGAAGGCATCCTGCGCAGGGATGCCGCGCTGGTCGGCGCCTACAACATTGTGCCGCTGACGGCCGTCGTCAGGGAGTTTGAGGGCTGGTCGAGGCGCATGGAGTGGTTCTGGGATGTCACCGAGTTCATGTTGAGGAGGGCGAGGGGTGACGACGGGAAGGAGGTGCTCTGCACCGGCGCCAGGGTCATCAATCGCTTGCGTGGGGATCTGCAGACCGGATATCAGGATCTGGAGGAGGCGGCGACTAGTCTGGTCAGAGTGGCGGAGACGGCGTGGGTGAAGCAGGTATCTGCTTGGATTCTGTATGGGAGGTTGCCCGGCTTTGGGGCCGAGGACTTCTTCATACAAAAGGCTGAAGATGTCGATGAGGTGAGTTTTTTTCTTCTTCTTTATTCAACTATAGTAAATTCGTTTCCGCTGGATACAAGAATTGACTTTTTTTCTTCTTTTTTCTTTTTTCTTCCCTACAGGAGTTCATCTATGTCCCTGATCTCTTGCCGTCTTTTGTCACCGCCCCAACAGCAGCGTCCATGCTCTTCATCGGACGGTCTCTGAATTATATCAGGGCGAAAAACAGTCTCGAGAGCGGCATGCAAGGCGTAGACCAGCTCTCGTCACAGCTGAGGGCGCTGTCTCAATTAATCTATCCGCTCGACAGCGCGACTTTCTCGAGGACGATCACGGGCATCAGGCTGTTTCTCTCCAGAAGTACTCTGCAGAAGCTGCTTCCCCTGTCCAAGGTCCTGGAGATGCTTCAGCTCCTGCGGGACTTCTTCCTCCTGGGCCGTGGCGAGTTCGCAATGGCCCTCACCCAGCAAGCCGACGTCAAGATCCGCAGCCGATGGCGCAGGGCAGACAACCTGGCGCACGAGAAGCGCGACGGCCTGAGCAATGTCGTGGTCAAGGAAGGCGAGGTCATCGCGGTCCTGACCGGAACCTGGGCCGCCATGGGGTCTATGCAGGGCCAGCAGGCCGACGAGGATGAAGGCCTTGAGTTGGCCCGAGATCTGCTCAGGTTGACCCTGGCCACGCCAACATCAAGAACACCGGTCCAGTCACGCTCGACTATGCAGATCGCGGCCACGCCTTTCCGCAATCTGATGTTCTCCGTCCCGGTCGTTCTGTCTCTCCGCGTCCCTTCACCTCTCGACCTATTCCTCAGCGCCTCAGACGTGCAGGTCTATACCTCCGTCAACTCATACCTGCACTCGATCCGCAGAGCTCACCTCCAGCTCACTGACCTGTGGAAGGTCACACCTCTCAGGAGACACCACCCGCCCCCGCCCAAGCCGGCGTACGGCAGCAGCAGAGCAGGTCGGGCGCGTGTCATCCTGCTGCGCGAGCGTCAAGCCCGACGGATGCTTGCCATGCGGAACGCGTGGGCCACCTGTAGCGCGGCTATCTTCTTCCTTGCTGAGCTGGAGGGCTATCTCCAGGTGGAGGTGGTCGCCGAGCTGTGGGATGGATTCCGGCAGTGGCTCACAACCGGCAGCGACACGACTCGGCTGCCATCATCTGCAGCACCATCCCGCGCCACATCTCGAGCACAGTCCCGACTCTCGACAACAACATCAACAACAACAAGAGACTTAGATATGATGGACGCGAATGATGATGACGACGACAACGACGATGATGACGAGTACGAAGACATGTGGCTCGCCGAAGCCTCTACGATGGCATCTAGTCATCCTTTACACAAGCCAGCCCAATCCCCACACGATCCACAGACACTAGCTGCCGCCCACCGGCTCTACCTATCCACGCTTGTCCGCCGCATCCTGCTCTCCCAGGAACCCTTCACCGACCCGCTCTACAGCCTGCTCGCGGACATTGACCAGCTGATCGCGCTCATCCACCGCACGCAGGAGGTCTGGAATGCCATCGACCTCGAGGAGGACGTCGGCGTGGTCGACGCGTTTGTGGATCTGGAGCGCGAGGAGGAGGATGTGAGGTCACAGATCCAGGCGACCATCTGCAAGACCAAGGACGGTATCGAGGGTGTCATTGGCGTGCTGAGGAATCTAGAGGCAGACCATGAAGGTTTGGCTTGGAGTGATGACGAGACGGGCGGGCTGGGCGGGCCGGGGGGGCTGAGGGAGGACGGCCAGTACGTGCCGCGGCGTGTAGGAGGTGTTGATCGCCTGTTGATGAAGCTTGACTTTGGGAGTTGGTTTGACTCGGGAAAAGGCGCGGATGTCGAGGGATCATAAAGGGTATATATATTATAACCTTTTGTTGAGTTCATAAGTGTGTGGTTCAATTTCTTTTCTTGTATGGCGTTGGACGGACAAGACATAACCTATCTGATTAGGACAGAGGGAGTATACAGGATATGATACCATCCATGATCTTTCACGAAAACAAAACTCCTTCGCATTCACATTTTCAGTCCTTCTCTCCTCATGGGAGGGAAAGGGGGGGGGGGAGGAAAGAAAGAAGAAGAAAAAGAAGAGAAAGAAAGAAAAAGAACCCTTCCGAACCAATCACTCTTCCTGACCTTCATCATAATCCCCACTAGAAGGGGGGAGGGGGAGGAGGACGAGGAGGTAGAGGCTCCACAAAGTCCATAATGGACCCAGGAAACATCTCGCTGTCTGGATACCTCCTCACGCAAAAAGGAAATTTCTTCTCAACCTCCGAGCCCGGGACCTTCAAAGCCTTGTACCAGACTCCTGCCACGTCGTGCCACTGACGCGAAGCCTGAAAGATGGCCCGGTCTCCCTCGATGCGCCATAATTCCATGGCTATTCGGTGCTGCTCGCAGATCCTCGACTGATTGTTGGCGAAGGAATTTATTATCTGCTCCAAAAAAAAAATTTCTCATCAGCATCATCATCACCATCAGTATTTTTTGGCCCATTTTCTTTTCTTCGTAAAAAAAAAAGTGGCGGGGTTGGAGGGGGAAAAAAGGAAAGGGAAAGGGAAACGGGGAGATGTCAACCTTTTCTATCCCTTTACAGATAGGATACTCCATCCTCCCCGTAGGACGCTCCTCTGTCCAGTTACACATCCGGACCAGCAGCCGGAAGCTGATAAACGCGTTGCGTTGCTCGAGGAGCTGGACCACCTCGCCCACGATGTTCTTCCAGGCCCAGCCGCTCCCGTGTGGCCCCTCGCCGACGCTGATGCGGAGGTCGATGTGGCGGAGATTCTGGATCGTGCGTCGGCCCACAAAGTCCGAGATGGCCAGGAACCCACGGTGGTACCTGTCAGGCATAGTGTCGGCGCCTTCGAAGGGCGGTAGGCGATCGATGACCAGCGGCCGCGCCTGGAGCATGGGGAGGCATTCGGCAGTGATGTGCTTGCACAGGAGGAGGATGGTGGGCGTGTAGAGGGTCTGCTGGCGGGGCCTGCGCGTGGCGCCGCCGTGTTCGTACGAGACAGTACGGTAGAATGACCTGTACAGGTCTACGCAGTCGGGGTAGTGTGTGAGGTAGGAGTAGATCATGTTGCGGATCTCCGCAGGGAAGTGCAAGAAGGAGTAGGCCCTCTTTACATCGCCCGTACGGTGGAGGTTGTCAGAGCTGTCGGTGTGGATGACCTGCACCGTGGCGGACTCGGGTGTTCCCAACAGTGACGAGGAAGAGGGGAGATGGGCCGGTGCCAGCGTGGTGCTGGCCGTTGAACCCTGCTTGGCCGATGAGGTTGGCACGGGTGTTGGCAGCGACTGGATACTGCTTCGAATAGCAGTCTTCTGCTGCGATAGATTGTCCGTATTTTCGGCATGGTCCATACACTGACCACTGCTCCCCTTTTGCTCCTGGGCTCTACTTGCGTGCGTCGTCTCTCCCATATCATGACCTCCTTCGTCGACCCTAACCAGCTCCTCAACCAGAGTCGGCGCGGTCCTAACTCCTTCTTGAAACGACATTTTGGCTTGATGTGAGGCTCCGTTCGCGAATCCAGTATAAGATGCAGCGATGGATGATGGGATCGACCAAAGCCGTAGGGTGGAGAGAGGTGCTGCTCTTTTGAAGCTCTGTTTGTAGTGCTTCTTGTGCAACACTGCAAGGGTTGGTGGGCGACTCTGGGATCTGCCCAATGGATATGCACGGCGTGCTCCAGCGGCCCGCTGCGCCCAGTGAGCCACCCGTTTGGGTGGTACAGCTCACGCAGGATGGGCAAGATCAACTTGAGAACGACCTCTCTCAGAGATCCTCCCGCCTGGGCTCCTCAAGTTGCTCAATCCAGGTGTCTGGAAAAACATCAAAATCGTATGTCTGGAAAAGAGCAAGTACCTGGACTGTCAAGGATATCTCAACTTGACTTTCCCACTTCTCAGGCTCGACTTATCAAGTTTGTAAGAGTAGGCAGGGGCCCTCCTCAAGACCTTTGACGCTGCCTCGTCTGGCCAAAGGTTGAGAGATGCTCGTTCGCCTCTTTCTCTCCCCTCCCTCCCTCACACCGCAAGCCCTCCCGAGCCCAGCCTGCCGGTGTCGGCTCTGACTTTGACAGTTGTCATGCAGTGCAGTGACATAGACTGTGAGACATGCCCCACACAACCTCCTGCGGACACGAGAAGAAAAATGCCAGCCGCAACAGAGGATTGAGACAGATTAATAGCGGTATGGGGGAAAAAGAAAAAAAAGAAAAAGATTGGATTCCCAACGACAGACTAAAAGTGTTGGCGCAAGTTGATAGGACCGTTTTGCTCGCTGTTCTCCACGTCGTGCCGTGTCAGGCTGCCGAATTAATATATGCCAGTGTGCCCAACTCTAGGCGAAACGGCATGAAGGGCAAGCCTCCTGTAGGACTAGATCGATGTTGCATGGGAGCCTGCAGGTACGGGACATCCTTGAATTTAGAAAATAAAGTAAAAAAGATGGCCCGGTAATTCTTGTTGCTTGCAGGCGATCCGGCAGGGCCAGGCCGTTGGTTGTGTGACGAAGCAGACGCCACAACCAGCCTAGGTCCTCCACCAGAAACAACCTTACATGGGTAATGCAGCAAGAGGTGGTGATACAAGAGGCAGGGGGGGCCAAGGGGGAGTGGTGACTTTAATCTCCATGCCGTGTACTTGTTGGTGCGGGTTGTCGGTATTGAACCCAAAAGGTCTCTCGGGGAGGGGGGGGGGGGAGAGACGAGTTTCTTCTTCCCAGTTCGGTGACGTATGGGCTACCTGAAGCTGGAGGAAAAGAACAGTAAGTAGTAGTGGTGAGGAGGAGAAGGAGGAGGGGGAAAGGAAGCAGGCCTAGTCATCCAAGTTCAGACAAGGACAGACGATAGCATGGCTGATGCTGCCCAACCTCGGGGGAATGTCCCAATGTTCATCTCGTCTGTGAATAACGGGATAGATATTGGGTTGGGGGAAAATTGGTTAGTTTTTTTTTCCGAAGATGGAGAAATCAAGGGATTAAAAAAAATAAATAAAAAATAAAAAATAAAAAATAAAAAATAAAAAATAAAAAATAAAAAAAACAAAAAAAAACCGGCTGGGCATATGCATGAACAAGCTCGAAGGAGGAGAAGAAGAAAAAAATAATAAGATTGAGGCACCACAATGTCATAGTACTGTATGTAGTAAGGCTTTCCTGGAAGTCAAATATGTTACAGCGGCAGACTAGTACCTGAGGGGCCACTGATGCAGGCACCAGAAAAACCTAACTGCTACTTCAACGCAGGCTGGGTGCGGGGCAAGGCCACTAGTACCAGAGTACCATAGCGGTGATGGGCCCCCCTGTAACGATGGCCTGTGCGCAATGTTGCTTTTGATTTCGATGCTGCAGCCCACCGGGGCGGCCAGGCCTCTTGTGGCTCTACACTACATCCACCCCCATCCTCGGCGTCGCGATTTGCGCAGAGATCATCAAGTTTATCAAGGGCTCTCGGACCCCCCGGGCCTGGCTTCACCTTTCATCAGTCCCCGTGTGCTGCCGTCGGCGACGGGCGATTGCGCCCCCCCCCCCTTCCTACAAGATACTGGCTCTCTGTCTGCCCAAAAAGACCCCGCCGTCATGTCGACGACAAATGGAGGCCACCCTGGTCTGTCGTTTGGAGGAGGAGGCATGAACAATGGCATCCGTCAAGGTCGAGCCGCCCAGGGTTACCCGCCACAACAACCACCCACCAAGACGGTCAACACAGCCGTCCTCCCACAACACTCGGCGCCCTTCCAGCACTTCCCCTCCCATCAGGCCCAGTCCAACACATTTCCGCAACTCTTCTCAGCACCATCCAACCCGTCGCCTGTCCACAATCCCGTCCAGAATGGCGGCAGCAGACCGCAACAGGCCCAGGCCCAGCTGCCTGTCCCGAGCTCGCGCTCCCGGGCCACCCCCCAGCATCGACAGATGACGCCTCAGCCCAACGGCAATCCCCTCGGTTACATACCGACCACGATGCCCCAGCAGCACCTGGCTGCCCAGCCCATCAACCAGGCGCCCATGAACCAGCAGCCGATGGGGCAGCAGGGGGGGCAGCAGCAGCAGCAGCAGCAGCAGCAGCAGCCGCCGCCGCCGCCGCCGCAGCAGCCCCTGGGTCAGCCGGCGATGAATCAGCAGCAGGCCCTCAACCAGCAGGCGATCAGCCAACAGGCTATCAGTCATCAACAGGCCATGGCCCAGGACACCTCCATCATGTCCCAGTCTCCTGCCTCGCATCCCCACCCGGCCGTGGCACCTCAAACGCCGGCGCAAACACAATCCAAGACCCCACAGCCCCCGCCCCCGCCACAGGCCCAGCAGCCACTGCATCCAGATGGCTCCGCGCAGCTTTCCGAACATCAGACAGACGATACGATGGAGATGGAGAGCCAGACCGAGGCTGGTGACGGGGAAGATGGTGGGGCCGATGGCAAGAACCCCGACAACGGAACCCCGTACGTACCGCGGACTCCCATGGGTGTCATGATGTCGGCCCCTCCGGAGGGCGGCAGTTACCCGACCCTCGATGCCGTCCACAAGGCTGTTCTGGACTACTGTACCTCGGTCGGCTACGCGATCGTCATTGGGAGGTCGAAAAAGACAGTGCCGGGGCTGAAGAAGGTGCTCTTCGTCTGCGATCGCGCGGGAAAGCCGCCGAGGCGCGTCACACCCGAGGTGCGCAAGCGAAAGACGACATCGCGCAAGTGCGATTGCCAGTTTGGCTTCTTCGCCATCGAGCAGAGGACCCAGTGGACCGTGCGGTACCGCCCAGACCCGGCTCACCTGCAGCACAATCACGGCCCCAGCGAGAGTCCCCTGCTCCATCCTGCAGCGCGCAAACTTGACAGCAAGATGGTTGCCACCGTGAAGAACCTAAAGGAACAAGGTATGTACCCAATCCCCCGAGGCACATAAGATGGAGGAGACCACCACCACCACCATATCAACCAAGAGGCTGACCTGGCCAAGGCATTGGCGTCAGCCAGACGCTGGAGATCCTCCAGTCCGAAAACCCTACTGTCCCGCTGCTGCCCCGGGACATCTACAATGCGCGGGCAGCCATCAACCGGAACCCTACAAAGGTCACTGATGGGCTGGCTGAGGACCGACCAGCAATATACAGCAAACCCCGCCCGAGTGCGCAGGAGCGAATCATCACGGACCTCCGCAAAGAGATCGCCAAGGTGAATGAAGAGCTGGAACAGTTGAAGCAAGGCAACCAGAAAAAGATTGAAGAGCTGGAAGAGAAGGTACGCGAAAAGGACAAGCAGATCAAGAAATACGAGATGTTTGTCGACATCTGCAACGAGCGCGTCATGTTTCAGAGGGAAAAGCTTAAGGGGCTCGACGACAACAACAGCGCCGGAAACGGGTCGTAACAAATAGTAGGACTTGAAGCTGCGCAAAACTTTCCTCCGTCTCCTCCTCTTTCCTTCTTCTTCTTTCTTTTTTTTCTTTTCTCTGACGACGCTCATGGTTTTACGCACGATAGGTCCTGGGGGTGGGCTGGACTGGTACACCGGCAGGACGACTCGGTGATCAGTGGTGATGGTGGTAGTGGTGCTCTTCAAACTCGTAAAACGGAGGCGAGGTTATGGCGTTACAGGTCTCTGCTTTATATGTAAACCAAATAACTTAGGGAGAGGGGGTTGAGGCTAGGTCTTGTGTTGTTGGGATGGTCGTCTGTGGGATGGATTATCTGCTTTGCCGCGTGTTTTAGAGACATTTAAAAATAAAAAAAAGATTCGAGATCTGGATGAAGCTGGTCAGGCTTCGAACCCTTCATACAACCGACCTAAAGAGCATGTGTAGTGTGTGAAATTGTCTAATCTGCCTTGATTGACTACTCCTTTCAGAAATGAAGAGGGGGGGGAGGAGGAGGAAGAAGAAGAAGAAAAGAAAGAAAAAAAAGGTGGTGTGATAACCACAAATACAGTCCACTCAAATGAGAGACACTCATTCTTCTGGAAACAATAAGGGAAAGTAGAATCGTTCTCAAGAGGAACAACAGCCATCATAAACGGCAAGGCATGTGAAGTTGAAGGGTTCGTCGACAGTGCATCGGTTTCAAGTTGCATGAACCATGCGAGAATTCTGGGCCAATCAATCCATCCCAACAACCGTTTCGAGTGGGACGGCCACAAGTCGCGGGACAGGGGGGTGGCATCCAAGACCTGCTGCTGCTGCAGGTGGTGGGTGGTGTGGGTGGGTGCGCGTTGGCTTGAGCTGTCTGCGGCGCGGGGGGAGGAAGCCAGACTGACCTGAGAAAGTCAACAGTCCCCCCTGCTGATGCTACATTACTTGCGTATGTATGTCTCCCAAGAAGGACAAGGGTTTCCTCATTTCCCCATACACTTTTCTAAACTATCAACAACTGTACACCAGCGACAACTTGTTCCACGTCCTCTCGTTTCGTCTATTGAAATAAATCAACGGCATTTACGGCATTTAGAGAGCACCGAGATACCCCCCACCTTTTTTTATTTTCCTTTTCGAACTGTCTTGCTTGTTTGGATTCCTTTTCGTGTGTTGCTATCTCTTCTTGCGCGTCTCTCTCCCCTCCAACTCGCGACCTGAACCACCCACCCACCCACCCCCCCCTTGACCGACTAATTTGGGGGAGACATGACGGCAATTTTTTGAGAGCATCATCACCACCGAGAAAGAACCCCCCCCCCCCACCCGTCTGAAATACGAGCGAACACACACGCCCACCATGGAGACGGCGGCGTCGCCTCAGCTGCCGCCAACGCCTCTCAACGGCGATAGCAACGGTGTCAACGGCACTGCCCTCGTTGCTATGGACCCAGCTCGAGTCGTCGACCACCTGGCCCAGCTGCTCGAGGCCGCACTCGGCGCAACACGCGAGGAGCTCGAGGCCCCCGGCAGCCTGCTGTCCAAGGCTCGACACGCCGATACCCTCCAGCGATGTACTCGCTTCACCAGTGATGCCCAGGTGTCTCTGTACATACAGAAGGACCTCCCTGCCGCACCTCAGCTGGAGAATAGTGATGGAGAGCCAAGTATGTCGTCTTGCCCGTCTGGTTTACATGTCTCCTTGGCTGATATAGAGCTCGAGCAGGACAAGTTCTTCACACATATACTATCGCGTCGGATTTGTCTTCGACACCGACCACCGTCGCGTTCCTGGTCCTCCTGAAGCGCCCGCAGCCTCTCGACCCCTCTGTCCCCTTGTCCTCCCAGTTGCAGGTCCTCAACCTGCCAGGCCCGGCCTACCTTGCCGCCACCGCCAGCGAGCAGGGCCCCTCGGCCTCGCCTTTCGAATACCTCCAGCTCTTCCTCCACAATGGTCTGGCGCCATACTTCGACGCGAGCACCAAGAGCCAGCAGATGATAGGGGGAAGCCGTGGCAGGGCTGATGTCGACGCAAAGACCGGCATACCTGTCACCAAGAAGAGGTGGACCGAGCTGGAGCTGAGCCTATCACACCTACAGCAGAACGTCGAGATCCCAGAGGTTCTGCTGCCCTTCCACCCCATCGTCCAGACCGCCCTCGACGACGCCGCCGCCCGTCATACCAAGCCCTCCATCGATCTGATCCCTGCCGCGCTCCTCTCGGACAGCCAGTTCCTCAACAAGCTGCAGGCAAACGTGAACAACTGGATCAAGTCCATCCAGGTCATCACCAAGATGAACCGCGACCCTGCGACCGGGACGGCCAACCAGGAGATCAACTTCTGGCTGTCCATGGAGGCGGCCTTGGGCGGCATCGAGGGCCAGCTTTCTAGCGACGGCGTGCGCCTGACGCTGGAGATTCTGAAGCACGCGAAGCGATTCCAGGCTACTGTCAGCTTTGGCGCAGACACGGGCCTCAAGGAGGCCATGGACACAGTCCAGAAGTACAACCAGCTCATGCGTGACTTCCCCCTGGACGAGCTCCTCTCGGCAACCTCCCTGCCCAAGGTCCGGGATGCGATCGATCAGATCTTCACACACCTGAACAAGAAGCTGAGGATATGTCCCTATCCGATCCGGAGGGCGCTCCCTCTGGTGGAGGCCATATCCGCGGATCTGGACGAGGTCATGCATCGTCTGCTCCCCGGCACCGAGCTTGTTGACCTTGACTATCAGGAGTTCAGGGACGTCATGCGCATGACAGAGAGGGTCTTCAGGGCCTGGGACGATAACCGCAAGTCCTTCACAGATGTTGCACGCGACGTCACCCGGAGGAGAAACGAAAAGTTCATCCCCATCAAGATCACCCCCAGGCATGCCGAGTTGCAGTCCCGCCTGAAGTACGTCAGCAACTTCCGTGACAATCACGAGCAGCTGCAGAAGACGATTGTCGATGTTCTGGGGCCAAAGACTGTCGCCGAGGTAACCGACACCGCCGCGATCACCGGCGGTGTCGTTGTCGAGGAGATGGGTGATGTCGACGCCGTCGAGGAAGTCAAACAAGCCTGGGAGGCTCTCCGGAATGTGGACTTGCTTGATGTGTCGCCCGAAGGAACCCAGAAATGGGTCAAGGCCGAGGAGACCTACAACGAGCGCACGTCGCGCGTCGAGAACTCCATCATCGCTCGGCTCCGAGATCGTTTGGCCACGGCCAGGAACGCCAACGAGATGTTCCGCGTGTTCTCGAAATTTAACGCCTTGTTTGTGCGGCCCAAGATCCGAGGTGCCATTGCTGAGTACCAGACACAGCTCATCGACAATGTGAAACAGGCCATCAACTCGCTGCACGAGCGTTTCAAGCAGCAGTATGGCCACTCGGAGGCCCATGCGATGGCACAGCTCCACGACCTCCCTCCCGTGTCTGGGGCCATCATATGGGCCCGCCAGATAGAGCGGCAGCTCGACGGGTACATGAAGAAGGTGGAAGATGTCCTCGGCGCCAACTGGGCCATCCACACCGAAGGAGAAAAGCTCAAGAACGAGGGTGATCTCTTCCGGAAGAAGCTGGACACTCGGCCCATCTACGATGCCTGGCTTCACGACGTGCAGAGAAAACAGATCACAATCTCGGGCCTTCTCTTCACGGTGAGCAGGATCCGGTCTGCTGGCAATATTCTGGAGCTGCAGGTGAACTTCGATGCCCAGGTCATCGCCCTGTTCAAGGAGGTCCGGAATCTCCTGTGGCTGAATTATGCCGTCCCCCACGCCATCAATACTGTATCCAAGGAGGCAAAGCGGGTCTATCCCTTTGCTGTCAGCCTCATGGAGAGCGTTCGAACTTTCGCACAGACCGACCGCCAGATCGCAGATATGCCGGATGTTTCTGTCCTCCTGAGTGGTTACCGCAATGATGTCCAGTCGGCCATCCTCAAGGGTATACCACTGCGATGGGAATCGTTCAACAACATGTACGAGCTGCATTTCAGGACGGATTCGTCAAAGACGGAGAGCAAGCACGTCGCCTTCGTCAAGGAGCTGGCATCTAAAGTATCGCTGCTTCAGACCAAGACGATGACGCTGGCCACCATCAACATTACCATCCAGAAGTCCCTCGCCGAGCTAGGCACCTGTCCCTACGAAGCCACGGCATTCGAGTCCAGGCTGAGGACAATCCAGGAGGCCGTTGACCAGCTGAACCTGGAGCAGTACGTGAACCTGGGCTACTGGGTCGAGGGCATGAACACCCAGATCAAGAACACGCTTCTTGTCCGCCTTCAACGCGCTATTCAGACCTGGATCGAAGCATTCGAGGACGACCATTTCGAAGGCGAGGACAACCGCCGCAGAACGTTCACAGAGGGCGCAGCAGAGACCAAAGCAGACAAGCCGACGATGAAGCGGTCGATACATGAGATCACGATGCGAAATCAGGTCATCTACCTGGATCCCCCTCTGGAATACGCACGGGCTACCTGGTTCCTGCAGCTCCAGGACTGGCTCGGTGTGATCTGCAATCTGCACAAGGTCAAGGCAACTCGTTATCAAATGAGCTTGAGCACTACAGCCTACGAAGAGCCCCGATTCAACGACCTGCCTGCCGAGTGCACGGAAATGCTGACCCGCGTCCATGGCTCTGTTGAGAAGAAACTGTCCGAAGTCGGGTCATATGTCGACAAGTGGCTCCAATTCCAATCTCTCTGGGACCTGCAGTCAGATCAGGTCTACGATCTTCTCGGCGACCAACTCTCTCGCTGGCTGCAGCTCTTGCAAGAGATCCGGAAGACACGTCAGACTTTTGATACCTCGGAGGTCAGCCGTTCTTTCGGCCATATTACGATCGATTATGACCAGGTACAGACCAAGGTCAATGCCAAGTACGATCAGTGGCAGCATGATATCCTTCTCAAGTTCGCAAGCCGCCTCGGCAATCGCATGCGGGACGTTCATGCCGAGCTCGAGAAGGCCCGACGGGACCTGGAGGGCCAAAGCCTGGAGGCGTCATCCACCGCTCAGGCCGTGCAGTTCATCACCATCGTCCAAAGCTGCAAGCGGCAGGTCAAGCTCTGGGCACCAGAGGTCGAGATCTTCCGTCAGGGCGAGTCGACCCTCGTGAGGCAGCGGTACCAGTTCCCCAATGACTGGCTCCATGCAGAACAAGTCGACGGCATGTGGGATGCGCTCAATGAGCTTCTTGCACGCAAGTCCAAGGTTGTACAAGACCAGACAGATGCCCTGCGCGCCAAGATCACCGCCGAAGACAAGGTCGTGGCCGACAAGATCACAGAGGTCGCGTCACAGTGGAATGAAGAGAAGCCAGTGTCCGGTACCATACCTCCTGACGAGGCTAATGCCACCTTGAGCTCGTTTGAGACCAGGATTACCCAACTGCAAGAAGAGTTCGCCATGGTCGCGAAAGCCAAGGAGGCGCTTGACCTTCCGGCCTCTGGTGATTCATCTCTCGGTGTCATCCTGGAGGAGGTTCAGGACTTCAAGTCTGTCTGGGCGTCCCTCTCGTTGATCTGGAAGAGCCTCAACGAGCTCCGGGAGATGCTCTGGACCAGCGTGCAACCGAGGAAGATCAGGTCCTCCATCGACAATCTCATCAAGATGACCAAGGAGATGCCCAGCAGAATGCGACAGTATGCTGCTTTTGAGCACATTCAAAACATCCTTCGTCAATATCTCAAGGTCAATTCCCTGCTGGGTGATCTCAAGTCTGAAGCAGTGCGGGATCGGCATTGGACCAAGATCTGGAAGCAGATCAAGCCTGGCAAGCGTTACTCGCCCGTCTCCATGACCTTGGGCGATGTCTGGGATCTCAACCTGGTGGCGACCGAGGTCATCATCAAGGACATCATCGCCCAGGCGCAGGGCGAGATGGCCCTGGAGGAGTTCCTCAAGCAGGTCAAGGAGGACTGGACCAATTATCACCTCGACCTTGTCAACTACCAGAACAAGTGTCGTCTCATCCGCGGCTGGGACGAGCTCTTCGCAAAATGCAGCGAGAACCTCAATTCTCTGCAGGCCATGAGGCATTCTCCTTACTACAAGGAGTTTGAGGAGGAAGCTTCTACCTGGGAGGATAGGCTCAACCGCGTCCATGTCCTCTTTGATGTTTGGATTGATGTTCAGCGTCAATGGGTGTATCTCGAGGGTGTGTTCACCGGCAACGCGGACATCAAGCATCTGCTGCCCATCGAGTCCTCGCGCTTCCAAAACATCAACAGCGAGTTCTCAGCAGTCATGAAGAAGGTCTACAAGCAGCCCACAGTCCTGGACGTCCTCAATATCCCCAATGTGCAGAAGTCTCTGGAGCGCCTGGCCGAGCTTCTCAACAAGATTCAGAAGGCCCTTGGTGAATACCTCGAGAAAGAGCGTGTATCCTTCCCGCGGTTCTACTTCGTCGGTGACGAAGATCTCCTGGAAATGATTGGTAACAGCAACGATACCCTGCGTATTGCCAAACACTTCAAGAAGATGTTTGCGGGTCTCTCTGGCTTGGTCATGGATGAGGAGGGTGTCATCTCCGGCTTCACATCCAAAGAAGGCGAAGTCGTGCGATTGAAGAAGCAAATCTCGGTCATTCAGACCCCCAAGATCAACGACTGGCTTGCTCTTCTGGAGGGCGGCATGAGAGCGACGCTTGCTGAGTTGTTGGCCGAGGCTGTCGAACAGTACACGCCAATCTTCTCCACCGAAAAAATCGAGCAAGCTGCCCTAAACGAGTTCATGGAGGCCTATCCAAGCCAGATCGTGGTCCTTGCTACCCAGGCGGTCTGGACGACAGCTGTTGACCAGGCCCTGGCCGATGGCGGGAAGGATCTGCAGACACTGTTCGAGCGCGAGGTCCAGGTGCTTCGACTGCTCGCCGAGACCGTGCTGGGTGACCTCGAGGTGCTTCTGAGGAAGAAGTGCGAACAGCTGATCACGGAGTGTGTCCACCAGCGCGATACCATCGAGAAGCTGATAACCCTTCATGCGACCACCCCAACTCACTACATGTGGCTCCTGCAGATGCGCTACGTCTACAGTCCTCAGGGCGAGTACCTCGACCGTCTGCACATCAAGATGGCAAACGCCAAGCTCAACTACGGCTACGAATACCTCGGTGTCCCAGACAGGCTTGTCAGGACGCCGCTGACGGACAGGTGCTTCCTGACGCTTACGCAAGGTCTCTGTCAGCGCCTTGGAGGCTCGCCATATGGGCCTGCTGGTACTGGCAAGACCGAATCTGTCAAAGCGCTCGGTGTCGAGCTTGGCAGGTTCACGTTGGTCTTCTGCTGCGACGATACTTTCGACTTTCAGGCCATGGGGCGCATCTTCCTCGGTATCTGCCAGGTCGGTGCGTGGGGCTGTTTCGACGAGTTCAACCGGCTCGAAGAGCGGATTCTGTCTGCTGTGTCTCAGCAGATTCAGAACATCCAGCTCGGTCTCAAGCAAGGGGCCGAGGACGACAAGGCCCAGATTGAGCTTGTTGGTCGTCAGCTTCACGTCAACGAGAATACGGGCATCTTCATCACTATGAACCCTGGTTACGCTGGGCGTTCCAATCTGCCAGACAACCTCAAAAAGCTCTTCCGGAGCGTGGCCATGTCCAAGCCCGACAAGGAACTCATTGCCGAAGTCATGCTGTATTCTCAAGGCTTCAACCAGGCCAAGCAGCTCTCCAAACACACTGTGCCATTCTTTGACCAGTGTTCAGCTAAGCTGTCGAAACAAGCGCATTACGACTTTGGTCTGCGTGCCTTGAAGAGCGTCCTGGTCAGCTCCGGCGGCCTGAAGCGTGCTCGGCTTATCGAGAATGATGGCAAGCTTGGCGCTGAGGAAGTGGTCGAGCCTGAAATTATCGTGCAGAGCATCCGTGAGACTATCGCTCCAAAGCTGATCAAGTCTGACGTCGACATCATGACGGACATCGAGCAGGAATGCTTCCCCAACGTCCAATACGTGCCTGCGAACCTGCACAGGTTGGAAGAGGCTATACGCCGTCTGGCGGGCGAGAGACAGCTCGTGGTCACCGACCTCTGGATGACCAAGATCCTGCAGCTCTACCAGATCCAGAAGAT
Source organism: Cryphonectria carpinicola (assembly GCA_014849955.1). Classification (NCBI taxonomy): domain Eukaryota; kingdom Fungi; phylum Ascomycota; class Sordariomycetes; order Diaporthales; family Cryphonectriaceae; genus Cryphonectria; species Cryphonectria carpinicola. Next base: position 8,919 of record JACWRQ010000512.1, on the reverse strand, counting down.
CCACCACGGTGTCATGATGGTTGGAAACTCTGGAACTGGCAAATCGGCTGCCTGGAGACTTCTGCTCGATGCTCTCCACCAGGTTGAGGGAGTCGAGGGCGTGTCACATGTGATTGACTCCAAAGTCATGTCTAAAGAGGCGCTTTACGGCAACCTGGACTCTACTACCCGAGAGTGGACAGATGGACTTTTTACAAGCATTCTGCGTAAGATTGTGGATAACCTCCGAGGCGAAGACTCAAAGCGGCACTGGATCGTTTTTGATGGCGACGTCGATCCTGAGTGGGTTGAGAACTTGAACAGCGTGCTCGACGACAACAAGCTGCTCACCTTGCCAAACGGTGAGCGTCTCAACCTGCCGCCCAACGTTCGCATCATGTTCGAGGTGGAGAATCTCAAGTATGCCACGCTCGCCACCGTCAGTCGATGCGGTATGGTCTGGTTTAGCGAAGACACTGTCTCGCCCAACATGATGGTAGCCAACTACCTCGAAACCCTACGCACTGTCGCCTTCGAAGATCTGGACGAAGATGCGGTCGCCACCGGTCAGAGCTCCGCCAAGGCACTGGCCGTCCAATCCCAGGCAGCAGACCTACTGCACGCCCACCTGGAGACTGATGGCTTCATCCTAGCTGCCCTCAAGGAAGCTGAGGGCTACAACCACATCATGGACTTCACGGTTGCAAGAGTGCTGAACACGCTCTTCTCTCTCCTCAACAAGGCAGTCCGTGATATCATCGAGTACAACGGCCAGCATGTGGACTTTCCTCTGGATCCAGAGCAAGTGGAAGCTTTCATCTCCAAGAAACTGCTCCTGGCTCTGGTATGGGCATTGACTGGTGATTGCCCGTTGACGGATCGAAAGACATTCGGCGATAGAGTATGTGGTCTGGCTGACTTTGGGTCGCCCCCGCTGGACGGCACCAGCGCTCTCATCGACTTTGACGTCTCGCTACCACAAGCAGAGTGGACTCCCTGGCAGAACCAGGTACCGACAATCGAGGTCAACACCCACTCAATCACACAGACGGACGTCGTCATCCCAACACTCGACACGGTCCGCCACGAGGATGTCCTATACTCTTGGCTGGCTGAGCACAAGCCACTCCTCCTCTGCGGACCTCCTGGCTCTGGTAAGACGATGACGCTGTTCAGCGCTCTTCGAAAGCTCCCGAACATGGAGGTCGTGGGTCTCAACTTCTCGAGTGCCACTACACCTGACCTCCTCATCAAGACGTTCGAGCAGTACTGTGAATACAAGAAGACTCTAAATGGAGTCATGTTGTCACCTACTCAGATTGGCAGGTGGCTCGTCATCTTCTGTGATGAGATCAACTTGCCCGCCCCAGACAAGTATGGCACACAGAGAGCTATTTCCTTCCTGCGTCAACTCGTCGAGCACAATGGATTCTGGAGGACCTCCGACAAGGCCTGGGTAACGCTCGACAGGATCCAGTTCGTTGGTGCCTGTAACCCTCCCACAGACGCCGGCCGTACGCCGATGGGCGACCGTTTCCTCAGGCACGCACCTCTCATCATGGTCGACTATCCTGGCGAGCTGTCTCTCCTTCAGATCTACGGCACATTCAACTCTGCGATTCTCAAAATCATCCCGTCACTTCGTGGCTATGCAGAGCCGCTCACTCAGTCGATGGTGCGATTCTATCTTGAATCTCAGCAGCGGTTTACGCCCAAGATCCAGCCACACTACGTCTACAGTCCCCGTGAACTGACCCGGTGGGTCCGCGGCGTATATGAGGCAATCCGGCCTCTGGAGACTCTCTCAGTCGAGGGCTTGATCAGGATCTGGGCGCACGAGGCTCTGCGTCTTTTCCAGGATCGTCTCGTGGAAGATGATGAGCGAAAGTGGACGGATGATGCTGTTCGCAGGATCGCCTTGGACTTCTTCCCCAACATCGATGACCAGCAGGCTCTCGGCGGGCCCATCCTGTTCTCTAACTGGCTGTCCAAGAACTACGTACCGGTCGACCGCGAGCAGCTTCGGGATTTCGTCAAAGCTCGACTCAGGACGTTCTGCGAGGAAGAGGTCGATGTTCCGCTCATCTTGTTCAATGATGTCCTGGAACACGTCCTGCGCATCGATCGTGTCTTCAGGCAACCCCAGGGGCATCTCATCTTGATTGGCGTCAGCGGATCGGGAAAGACCACCTTGTCCCGATTCGTTGCTTGGATGAACGGTTTGAAGGTGTACCAGATCAAGGTGCACGGCAAATACTCAGCGGAAGACTTCGACGAGGACCTCCGAGAAGTCCTGCGACGCTGCGGCTGCAAGGGCGAAAAGATGTGCTTCATCATGGACGAGTCGAACGTCCTGGACTCGGGCTTCCTCGAGAGGATGAACACGCTGCTCGCCAATGCGGAGGTTCCTGGTCTGTTCGAAGGCGACGAATTTGCAGCGCTTATGACGGCTTGCAAGGAGGGGGCCCAACGTCAGGGCCTGCTTCTCGACTCTCAAGAGGAGCTCTACAAGTGGTTCACATCGCAGATCGTCAAGAACCTCCACGTTGTGTTCACCATGAACCCGCCAGAGGATGGTCTTTCGTCCAAGGCAGCTACCAGTCCAGCTCTGTTCAACCGTTGCGTGCTTAACTGGTTCGGCGACTGGTCGGATCAAGCCCTGTTCCAGGTTGCTCACGAGCTCACGCACTCGGTGGATCTCGACCGCTCCAACTTCCAGGCGCCCGACACGATCCCTGTTGCGTACCGTGCCCTCAGCTTGCCTCCCTCGCACAGAGAGACAGTGGTCAATTCGATGGTGTACATCCACTACTCTTTGGCGCGCTTCAATGAAAAGCTGCGGAGGCAGCAGGGCAAGGTCACGTTCCTCACTCCACGTCACTTCCTCGACTTCGTGGCTCAATACGTCAAGCTGTACAATGAGAAGCGTGAGGATCTCGAAGAACAACAGCGCCATCTCAATGTTGGTCTCGAGAAGCTGCGAGACACCGTAGACAAGGTCCGCGATCTGCGTGAGAGCCTTGCAGAGAAGAAGGCTCAGCTAGAGCAAAAGGATATCGAGGCGAATGAGAAGCTGCAGCGCATGGTCGCTGACCAGCGAGAAGCTGAGCAGCGGAAGAGCACGTCCCTGGAAATACAAGTCGCGCTGGAGAAGCAAGAGGCTGAAGTCGCGTCGAGAAAGAAGGTTGTCTTGGAGGACCTGGCAAAGGCCGAACCGGCTGTTGAGTCAGCCAAGGCCAGTGTCAGCAACATCAAGAGGCAACATCTGACGGAAGTCCGATCCATGAACACGCCGCCTTCAGGTGTCAGGCTCGCGCTCGACTCCGTCTGCACTCTGATCGGTCACAAGGTCAATGACTGGAAAGCTATCCAGGCCGTGGTGCGACGCGACGACTTCATTGCCAGCATCATCAATTTCGACAACGAGAGGCAGATGACAAAGGCGCTGCGCATCAAGATGCGGAATGAGTTCCTGTCCAACCCCGAATTCACTTTCGAGAAGGTCAACCGTGCCAGCAAGGCCTGTGGTCCTCTGGTCCAGTGGGTAGAGGCCCAAGTCAACTTCGCCGAGATTCTGGATCGGGTTGGTCCACTGAGGGCGGAGGTCGACCAGCTGGAGGAGCAGGCTCTGCAGACGAAAGCCGAGGCCAAGGCTATCGAGAACAACATTGCTCATCTAGAGCAGAGCATTGCAACTTACAAGACCGAGTACGCTGCGCTCATCAGCGAGACGCAGGCCATCAAATCTGAGATGCAGAGGGTGCAGTTCAAGGTCGATCGATCCGTGAAGCTGCTTGACAGCCTCTCGTCCGAACGCGTTCGCTGGGAAGAGGGCAGCAAGTCCTTTGAGACGCAGATCAGCACGTTGGTGGGAGACGTGCTCGTTGCGGCAGCGTTCCTCGCTTACAGTGGTCTCTATGATCAGACGTTCCGCAAGTCAATGCTGGAGGACTGGCTCCACCAGTTGCACCTGTCCGGCATCCAGTTCAAACCTCACAACCCCTTCACCGAGTACATGTCAACCGCAGACGAGCGCCTGAAGTGGCAAGAGAACAGCCTGCCGGTTGACGATCTCTGCACTGAAAATGCCATCATCCTGCAGCGATTCAACCGATACCCGTTGATCATTGATCCGTCCGGCCGAGTCAACGAGTTCTTACAAAAGGAGTGCAAGGACCGCCGCTTGACTGTGACCAGCTTCCTGGACGATTCGTTCACCAAACAGCTCGAGAGCTCACTCCGTTTCGGCAACCCCATCCTCATCCAGGACGCAGAGTACCTCGATCCCATCCTGAACCACGTCCTGAACAAGGAGTACCAGAAGACGGGCGGTCGTGTCCTCATCCAACTCGGAAAGCAGCAGATCGACTTCTCGCCATCGTTCAAGATCTATCTATCCACGAGAGATCCTTCTGCGACCTTCGCGCCCGATATCTGCAGTCGCACCACCTTCGTGAACTTCACAGTCACGCAGAGCAGTCTCCAGACGCAGTCACTGAACGACGCACTCAAGTCTGAGCGGCCCGATGTTGACGAGAGACGATCGAACCTGATCAAGCTCCAGGGCGAGTTCAAGGTGCATCTGCGCCAGCTTGAGAAACGCCTGCTGCAGGCTCTCAATGAGTCGCGTGGCAATATTCTGGATGACGACAATGTCATCGAGACTTTGGAAACCCTCAAGACCGAGGCGGCTGAGATCTCGGCCAAGATGAGCAACACCGAAGGTGTCATGGCCGAGGTTGAGCAAATCACCCTGGAGTACGATGTTATCGCCAAGTCTTGTAGTGCAGTCTTTACCGTTCTCGAGCAGCTGCACTACTTGAACCACTTTTACCAGTTCTCGCTGCAGTACTTCCTCGACATCTTCCACCGCGTCCTGCACAACAACCCGAACCTGTCCAAGGAGACCGACCACAAAGTACGCCGCGACATCATCGTCAAGGACCTGTTCATCACCACCTTCAAGAGGACTGCCCTTGGTCTGCTTCAGAAGGACCGCATTACTCTTGCCATGTTGCTAGCCCAAGCGTCACCGTACAAGATGGACAAGGACTTGATCGACATCATCCTTGACGAGAAGGTGCCGGGCATGGACGTGTCGACTGAGGTGGATGCCAAGGATGATGCATTCAACAGCGCCAGGAAGCTGCATGCGCTGAAGGACAAGATCGACCAGGTGCCTCAGGATGAATGGGATCGCTTCTTCTCCGAGGAGCTTGCAGAAAACTGCGTGCCCAAGATCTGGAACGACGAGGCTGAGCCGATTGATCAGGCTCTGTCGTCCCTGCTTCTGATCAAGCTCTTCCGCCTCGACCGCTTTGTGCCCGCCGCTGAGCGCTTCGTGGCTCAAGTCTTCGGCAGTGATCTGTTCGATATTGTCGAGGACCTCAAGGCTACGGTCACAGAAGTATCTGCAACCAGGCCAATCGCTCTGGTCTCGAGCCCAGGCTTCGACGCCAGCTACAAGGTCGACGGCCTCGTCGAGAGGATGCGCGTCCGGTGCACCAACATTGCCATGGGATCCAACGAGGGTCTTGCCAGTGCAGACAAGGCCGTCAGCCACGCTGCCCAAGTTGGCTCCTGGGTACTTGTCAAGAACGTCCATCTTGCACCGACTTGGCTCCAGAGCCTGGAGAAGCGCATGGAGTCACTCAACCCCAACCCGGAGTTCAGGCTGTTCCTCTCCATGGAGTCGAGCCCGAAGATCCCCGTCAACCTACTGCGCGCCTCTCGCGTGCTCATGTACGAGCAGCCTGCCGGCGTGAGGGCAAACATGAAGGACTCCATGTCTTCGCTCTCTACCCGGCCGGCCAAGAGCCCTGTAGAGAGGCAGAGGCTGTACCTCTTGCTGTCTTTCCTGCACGCTGTGGTTCAGGAGCGACTGCGATACGCACCAAACCTCGGATGGAAGGGCTTCTGGGAGTTTAACGATAGTGATGTAAGTTTCTACTCATGTTGCCTACAGACTCGTTGCTCTACATGTGCTAACTCTGAGACAAAGTATGAATGCTCTGCCTTTGTCATTGACACGTGGGTCGAGACGGTTGCCCAGAATAGGACCAATATCGCGCCGCAGAACATCCCCTGGGACATGATCCGCTACCTCGTCACGGAGACCTACGGTGGCAAGATCGACGATGAGGGCGACTTCAAGCTCCTCAACCAACTTGTCCACACGTTCCTGACGCCTGCCGCCTACGATATCGGCCACAAACTAGTCGAGGGCGGTGACAAGGAGGGTAGTCTCGAGGTGCCCTCGGGCACGTCCATGCAGGACTTTATGAGCTGGGTCCAGAAGCTCCCTGAGCGTGAGCCGCCCACCTACCTGGGCCTGCCTGCCAATGCCGAAAAGCTGTTACTTGTCGGACTCGGCAAGAGTATGATCCAGAACTTGAGGAAGGTCTCGGATCTGTTGGATGAGAGCGAGCAGGTGATGACGGAGGCCGCGCAGGCTGCCTAGATGGAAAGAAGGTAATTGAATGGGAGTGGGTTTTTGAGATTGGCAGCATGCGGATAAACTTATTAAAGTAGGCAAAGAAAGCGTGGTGTCTATTCTCTCTCTTTTTTTCTTTTTCTTTTTTTAGATCTGGTTTTTTTTCGGATCTCTAGACCGTGGTGGCGTATGGACAACAACAGGATGGAGGGACCTCATTTTCATTGTGGTTTTTTGTGTTTAGTGCAGATACCCTTCAGTCACCATGGCAGGTCGATGACCTCTTTTTTTTCTTTTGTGACAAACTCGGTGGGGTTTCTTTTTTCTTCTTTTTCTTTTAGAGACTCGTAGAGCAATGCACTGGAAAATGATGTATCTTCAAATCAACCAGCCATCTTTGTCAACGGTGATGAAGTCTTGACAATCATCCTCGTCGTCATCATACTCGCCTCGATGTCTTCGTGCCCAAGCATAAACGCACAGTCGATCGGGTTCGGCGATGGATCACGGAATGCCTACTTAACTCTCCCGTGACCTCGTTAACCATACTGGGAAAAAAAGAAAAAAGGAAAGAAAAAAAAAAGGCAGCTTTTATTGCCCTTTGACAAATGTTTTCCCATGTGCGTACTATATATATGCCATGTAATTCATCACTACATATGTATACACAGAAAACCAAGCCTATTTATCCAATCCCTAAATCCGTGAACCCTCCCACCCCATCTATGTGTAAACGGGACGCCTTGTGACCTTCAAAGCCATTATCTGAAGATCTTTCTTTGTACAAGCGCCTTCCCCCGCCCCGTGTAATTGATCTTGACCCAGTCATCAAGATCATCCTCGTGCCCTTTAACCTTCTCCTTCCCCTTGTTTTCACTTCCACAGTCCAAGATTGATTGATACATTAAGCCAAAACCAAAAACCAAAACAAGAAGAAGGGAAAATTTTGCAGCTCCCCTCTTTCCCCCCCTTAAGATATATCCTTTTACTGAGCCGCAGCCTTGATGATGTCCGCGGCCCTCTCAGCAACCGCATACACGGGCGCCTGCAAGTGCGCCCCCACCAGCACGGGCATGATACCCGCGTTCACGACCCGCAGGTTCGTGGTGCCGTAGACGATCAGCTCAGAGTCAACCACGCCGCCCAGCTCAAGGGGCAGCATGGCGGTGGTCCCCGAGGGGTGGAACTCGGTGGCGATGTTCTCCTTCACGAGGGCGAGCAGCTGTGCGTTGATGTCGTCGGTGGCGGCGGTCGTGGGGCAAAAGTACGGCGACTGGACGGCGGGCTGGAGCGCGGCGACGGGTGCGGTGCTGATGAGCTCGCAGTTGAAGAGGAGGGCGCGGGCCATGGCGAGGCAGTCCAGAGGCTCGGAGCAGTAGCGCGGGTCGACGAGGGGCAGGTCGAAGATGCTGGCGGACGAGGGGCGCACGGTGCCGCGGGAGAGCGGGCGCTGCATGGCGGTGGAGATGGTGCCGATGGAGTCGGCGAGGATCTCGACGGCACCTTCGGTCGGGTCGCGGAGGAGCGGGAGCTGCTGCTGGCGCTGCGCGAGGTAGCCCTGGCGGACGGTCGCCGCCGTGCCCGCGGGCAGCGTCGCGTCGACGTCGCTCTGGCTTGCGTTCTGGAGCAGCTCGGCCCAGTCGTCGGCGATCAGCTCCAGGGAGGGGAAGGCGATCGTGCTGATCAGGGGTGCCGTCAGGGGTCCCGTGCGGTTGGTGTAGTACTGCTCTGTCGCCGCATTCAGGGCGTCAGCGTTGGACGTGACCCTGTCTGCCGTGAGCAAGGAGCTGTTTTCAACTGCAAAAATTTTTCCCAATAAGAATCAGCATATCATGTATATACATAGTGCGCATTATGAGCGATAGGAGGGCACAGCTGCTACTATAACCGCTGCTGCGGCTATCACTTACACAAGTACTTGGGGTGGTTCATCCCGTGGTCCTGCAGGTTGGCTCCGACGCCTGGAAGATCGATCACAACAGGGACGCCCAGCGCCTCAAGAACGTCGCTGGGGCCGATGCCTGAGATCTGCAAGAGCGTCGGTGAGAAGATGGCTCCCGCGGCCAGGATCACCTCATTCGCACAAGTGACCTTGACCGCCGCATTTTGGGCTGATTGTGCAAACTCCACTCCGAAAGCTCTCTGCGATGTGCTGTCTTCTGGGTCTTGCTCCAAAAGAAGCCTCGTGACCATCTGCTCCGTGGCGATGTGCAGGTTCGCGCGGTTGATCACCGGATCGAGGTAGGCCACTCGAGCGTCACAGCGGGACTGGTTGGAAGCAGACATGCTCGAGGGGTTGATGAAAGCGCCACCTCCGGTGCCGTTGTTCGGATCCGCGAGGGCAGGCACTCCCAGCTGCTCGATTCCCTGCAGGACGTTGGCTGTGGTGTTTCTTTTGTCAGCGGACTGCTCATTACCCGCATGTTGTGTACAAGGAACTCTCTCTCTTTCTCTCTCTCTCTCTCTCTCTCTCTCTCTCTCTCTCTCTCTCTCTCTCTCTCTCTCTC
>JACWRQ010000511.1:0-25952 GCA_014849955.1 Cryphonectria carpinicola | reverse complement strand
ATCAACTTGACTAATCTTCACCTGCAATCACAACTCGTTGTCATCATCGTCGCAACACTCTTTCCCCCCCCCCCCCCCCCCCCCCCAAAAAAATAATTCTTTCTATGATCCAACCCTCACACTTCAGCCCTGCATCCTGCCGGGCTCCTGAGGCCTTCCTGACCACCGTCCACACCCACGGAGGAGACCTCCCTTCTCGAATTCAGACCAATCCGGCGGGGGCGGACACTCATCAGGCCGACCGTGATCTGCAAGCTCGGATGTACGTGCCCGCAACGGTTCTGACAAATAACCTGCAGCAAAAAAGACAAGTACTACCACCCCAACTTTGGTTACTGTAATACACTCCGCTCCTCTCTTTTCTTTTCTTGAGCCAGAGTTGATGTGTTTTTGGGTTCTCTGTCCATCTCAGTTCTGCTACGGAGCGCGAGGTCTCCAAGGATGGGATGAGGAGGCTGTGTGTGTGTCACGACCGAGCCGAAAAAATACCAACTCTTGTTCCTCCAGCTCCCCTCCTCCTCCTCCTCCTCCTCCTCCTCCTACTGTCGTGTACAGACAGAGTATTCTCATGCAGCACCAGATGCTTCAGTCTCCAACCAGAACTGTTGATCAAGTCCCCCAGGTACGACCAACATGACGCTAGATAATGACAGCAGGAGATTCCAAAGCTCACCCGTAGTAGAATGAGACGAGGGACCGTTGGTTTTCTTTTTCTTTTTCTTTTTCTTCTCTCCAGAGTAGGTAGGGGTGGAGGACATTCTCTCCAGATCCCCAAGACTCATGTGAGCACGAGGCAACATTTGGCGATCTCGATGTTGCTCTGCAACTATTGGAAAAGGAAGAAGAGAGGGAGGAAGGGGGTTGATAAGGCACACAAGCTGCTTTCCTCTCAGCTCCAAAGTACACTGCAGATACCGAGGTTCAGCCCTCGCTTCCAGCCCAAACCCCCTTCCCCCCCCCCCCAAATCGCCCACCAACCAACCAAACAGAGCCTCTTCCCCCCCCCCCCGGCGGGGTTTCGACAAGCTTTCAGGCCCAACGCCCACTTCGTCTCTTTGGCCGAGGACGTGATTGCGTAAGCAATGGGGACAGAGAGAAGACGACACCCGGGATCACTCCCGAGTGAAACTCTTTTGAAAGCCCGTTGCCATGTCGTGCAGCTTCTTTCTGATGGCGTTGTTGTTGGCTGATGAGGAGTAGAGAGCATTGACCGACAAGACTATGAAGTTCCTCCAACCTATTTCTTCAGCAACCTTCGCCCCCCCGCCCCCCTCCCTGCTAACATACAGGGAATAGATAGTCCTGAGGAACCCGTTACTATCCTTATACGACATGTCAGAATGTACATTAAACCTGGTGGTCTCTGCATGCACGTATCCTTGACAGGGGAAAGAAGAAGAAGAAAAAGACAAACAACCCTTGGCACCTTTTGTGGCTGAAAGGTTTGTGCGCACGTGTCCTAGTTTCGGGATGGATGATCTCCCCTGACACACCGTTGCATGCTGGCGCAAAAGGTCTAAAAGAAGAGGGGGGGAGAGGGGGGGGGGAGGAAGAAAGTGCAACAAGCGAGCGAAGGCTCTAGGCGGGCGAGGTTTCATCTCATTTAGTTACCTGTCAATGTGCACAACAGTCAGCAGCACCACCGGCCACAGGGTTCAAGCCTTTCCTCTTCCTCTTCTTCTTCTTTTTCTTCTCCTTCTCTCATGTCCCATATCGTCAGCCGAGAGGGGAAAAAAGAGAAGAAAGGAGGGGGGGGGGGTGGTAATTGTGCTATTGCTATCCCAAGCTCAGAGAACAAACTCTCGAAATTCAGATATGATGTGACACTGACAACGGTCTGCTTCTCACATCATCACTTATCCTTTGTAATCCATCCCTTTTCTATGTTTATTTTTATTTTTTATATATAGAAACCTTTGTCGGCTCTCAAAGCAACCATTTCTCATGCGCCCTCTCTCCTAGGGGGACCCCTTGACAACCCGCAACAAGCGGCGCCCCCTTCCTCCGCGCCCCTCCCCCCGTCCGGGACTCGAGGCATCCTCCCGTGGTTGCCGTGCTGATCTGCCGCTGCGGGACGATCCCGCAGAGAACCCAAACCCAGCTGAGGATTATTGAGCCCTCTCTCGCTCTCTCGCTCTCTCTCTCTCTCTCTCTTTCTCTTTAAACCACCCGAGTTATGTATCATTGCCATCTACAGGCCATGATGATTTATACCTATTTTTTTGGGGGGGGGGGGGGGGCCTAATAAAAAAAAAGCTTTCTGGCGGCTGGTTGTTGGGCACCGAGATACAAGGCTGGAGGCTTGGTGGCGTTCTCTCGAGGCTTTTTTTTGGGGGGGGGGTGCAGAGTTCACACCGAGGGGGTGGGTTTTTTAAGGGGGGTTTTTTTTTCTTTCTTTCTTCTTAGCAACAACCATTCGCTAACTTTTTGCTGGTTCTTGAAACTGTGTTAATAGAGGCACCTTCTTTTTCTTTTTTTTTTTCTTCTTCCAAAATGAAGAAGAAAAGAGATGAGAAAGAGGGAGGATGAGGTGGAGGAGAAGAAGAAGAAGGGGAAAGATCACATGTGGCCAAAGGACGCAAGTGACCGCTAATCCAACCTCGTTTCAACAAAGGAATAATTAGGCCTAAGAAAGACCGAGTTGCGTTTTTCCCCTTGGGTGTCTCATTGGAGCCAAGGAGCGCCCCTCCGGCGGTGTGGCATGCTGCTTGTTTCTGTCGGGTCAATCCCAAGGGGTTCTTGTTCAAAAATCTGTATAGGCCACGGGTATTGAGACCGTGGGAGGTGAGGTGGTCCCCGAGACATCTTGTACCGGTTGTGTCGGTAGAATGGTTTTCGTCCTCGCCGACGATAAATAAAACAGAAAGAATTATGCTACTCCAAACGCCTTTCCCAACATTATCCAACGTGTCTTGCGCAGCCAAAGCCACACTCCTCCTCCTCCTCCTCACTCGAACTCGTCCATCCCGTTTACCCGTCTCTCGCCCACCTCGCGTATCTTCTCCCCCAGGATTGTCCGCCCATATCTCTCCGCCACCTTGCCCGCCGCCTCGATCATCCGGCCCGTGCGGTCGCGCATGAGCTCCACCATCTCGAGCGCGCGCATCCCCCGCTCCTCGCCCTCGCGGCACTCGCCCGCCAGCAGCTGCAGGAGCGTCTTGTCCATCTCCACCTCCAGCCTGGCCAGCGCCGACCGCTGCGCGTGCGTGCCCGTCGTCGCCTCCACGAGGTCCGCCATCTGTGCCGCCTGGATCCCGCGGAGCATGAACTGCTGCTCGAGCTTGCGGGACTCCGAGGTGCCCGACTCGTCGACGTCCATGTCGCCATCAGATTCCTCCTCAGCGGCCGCGGTGGTGGTGGTGGTCTTGCGCTGCGGCTTGGGCGCGGCGGAGCTGAGCGGGATGGAGAACTCGAACTCGGAGAGGAGGGGACGGGGGAAGTAGGGGTACTGGTCGCCACCCTTGAGGATGATACAGTGGAATTTGTTGTCTGCCACTGCGACCGGGTAATAGCTCTCCTGCCTGCGCCCGGAGGCGAGGCGAGGCAACAGCTTTGTGTCGAGGAGTGGGATCCACGATGCACGGGATGGTCGGCGCCAGTGGAGCAGAGTCAAGAGGGTACCGGTGCTGTCGTAGATGCATGGGTCCTGCTGAGACTTTAGTATCTCTGGTATTGCAAAATGTCTGAGGGTCTTGCAGCGCAAGGATCGGGCGGATCGGGCTTACCCCATTGTCCGAGAAGAAGACACTCTTGACGGTGACACCCTCGGGCAGGGCGACCAGGTCTGCGTTCTGGCAGATCTCGTCCCGCTTCACATTCTCAATGCTGTAGAGCAGCTTCGTCCGGCCATCTGCACCACAGGGCCCGTTGCCGACCGTCAGGACGTAGTCTCGCCAGCTGGCACAGCTGACCATGGGCGTGATCTTTGGCCTATACACCCGGTAAGGCAAGCCAAAGAGCGTGTACACACGGACATAGTCCGCAGATGTTGTCACCGTGATGAAGGATTCGCCCAGGGACATGGCGAGGACGGCCTCTCCCTTTGGCAGCTCCGTCCTCCAGTCACTGCGCTGTGTCCAGGTCTCGTGCGGCCGGTAGAATATGGATGCCGGCGTGTCCTCCTTGTCATCTTGCGTCGGCGGGCAGGAAAACAATGTCCCGTTCTTATTGAGGCAGGCCTTGTCGTAATTAAATGTGTCTGTGAAATGAAAGTCCCGGTGGAACTCGTGGTCGTAGAATTCCACCGTCACTGTGTTGTGCGAATCTTGATCGACCGTCCATACGAAACCGATCAAGTTCAGGCACAGATACTTCCTGTTGCCCCGCCAAGGGGTCGAGCCCGGTTGGAATGCTTCATGATACTGAGGCCGCAAGAGATTGGCACGCTTGTTGGGGTGATCGCCGAAGAGGTCGTCATCGTCGGCGGGTCGCTTCTGGCCCAGAGTATAGCCAGCACCGTCATCGTCCACGACGAACCCGTCGTCTTCCTCTCCGAGACCATCGTCGAGGAGCGAGTCCAGATCATCCGTCAACTCCGTGCGTGCTGCCGGCGGGCGCTGTTTCAAGCCGTTGGCCAGCGGCCTACGAACGTTTGCCGAGACTTCTGACAAGGGGTCGTGGATGAAAGGCGCCGGCTGCTTTGGCATCTTGAGCAGTATAGAGAACTGATCTGAGATGAAGTCGGGGCAGATGTAGACCTCGCCTGCTGTTGTGGTGAAGGACAACAGGTTGTTGGTGGGATGCCATGCGAGATCCATCACGTCGGCGTACTCGTACCTCGCGATGATGGACTGATCCTTGGTCTGCCAGACGAGGATCTTTTTGTCCTTGGCCGCTGTTGCCAGCATGGCCCCGTTGGGCGACCAGGCAATAGCCGTGATGTCTCCCTCGTGTCCATTCTTGAAACTCCGCTGATTCTCCCAGTCATCCTTGGAGACGACCTGGATATCTCTGATGGGTGTTGGCGCGGCAAAAGCCCTCCCATCCGGGTGCCAGGCGACCACGGAGGAGGATTCGGAGTCCGTCTCGACCGCCCCAATCACACCGTCGACCTTCCTGATTAGTTCGGGTCCCTCGGGTGCGGTCATCGAGTAGATGTAGAGGACACCATCCGTGCAGGACAGGGTCAGCAGACTGCCTCTGGGGTCGAAGGCAACATGTTTCGTGGGTCTGTTGTGCTCCTTGAGGATGAACAGCTTCGAGGTATCCTGCGTGCCGACGACCTTGACGGTCAGGTCATCGCTGGCGACAGCGCAGAGCTTCCCGTCTGGAGACAAGGCCACGTCGCGGACAGGCAGGTTGCAGCGCGTGAGGAACCGCTCGAATGTGTGCGTCTCGAGCGAGTAGAGGCTGACGGTGCCGTCTTCGGAGCCGACGATGAAGAAGTCGTTGTTGGCGACAACGCTGAGGTTCTGCTCCTGGCAATCGTCGATATTGATGGGCTCCCCGTCGTATCCCGTCTTGTACAGACGAATGGTGTTGTTGGATCCCACCGTCACCAGTTTCGTTCCATCTGGCGTATACGCGCAGTGTGTCGACCCTTGCAGATGGGCTGGGCGGCCGCGTACTTTCTGCCCAGCTGTGGCCATGGTGGCGACGATTTCGGTCTCAGTCACAGGCCGTTTCGTGTCCAAAATGATATTGGATAGAGTCCTCAAGAAGGAATGATTTTTTGGGGGTGGGGAGTTGACGTGATTCTTGGTAAGTGGTGATAATCCGCGTCGAGTTTGGGAGACGCGTCTTTGCCTGAACTCGACGCGACAGTTTGCGGCGGGGCCAATTAAGCTACTGTAAGGACAGGGGATCCACGTCGCGCATGACAGGGGCTCAACCCACTGAAGGCAGTAAAATTGTTGCCTACTATAGCGGGAAGTTGATGTCACCAGACGCATATTGTGCGAGGGCCAGCGAGTCACTGGCCCCCACTATCGCCAGGCACCTTCTGTCTAGATAGCCTCACCCAGCCAGCTGTCTTTTCTGTAGCGCATCAGTCCAGGCATTTCCATACATAGCATACCTTTTTAAACCCTTTTTTCTCTCTCTTTCTTTTCCCGCCCTTCCTGATTAGTGATCTCCAAGGACCTTTTGCTTACGGGCTGCAACTATATCTTCCCTCTACAGCCCGCCTGATTCTCATCTTGCTCTCGGACTCGAAAGTTCTTGCACCCTCAAAGGATTGCAGTGGCAGTTCTCTTTGTCTTGGAGCTGCCACCTCGCCAGGCACCAGAAATACATAAGGCGACCACTCTCCAACAACAGCCTGACGATAGAGTCTGCCTCACTGGGCTTGTAAGGATACGGCTATTCAGTTCACAGACGGAACCTCGCAAGATGAACTCCTCAGACCCACGGCACTTCTTCGAGTCGGAGTGAGTACACCAGGCACCCTGACAAACCGGCCGCTGGGACAGCTTTCTGAACTGATTTCTGTACAAAGCGCAGCTCAGAGCAACAGGGAGAGGCGTGATGCCAAATCCAAAAACAAGCATGGCACGCCTATCGCTCTCAGTTCAAAGATAACAGCGGCAGCTCTGGACCCGAACTCGCCGTCTGACAGCGTCTTCATTGCTGAGTCTGCTGGCTCCGTGAGGAGAATCAACGTTGATGTACGCAGAATCCTAATCCCGTAGAGAAAAGTCTTATATACTTACTATGACACTCTCTAACTTGGGCTCCAGACTGGGGACACCAACATGGCCTATCGCGGGCCATCCGCTCCTGTCACTTGCGTTGTGGTAGGCGGTCCGCACAATGAGACCGTATTTGCCGGGTCTTGGGATAAGAACGTCTGGTCCTGGACCATTGAGACGCGGCGGCCTGGAATTAAATTTGTTGGTCATTCGGACTTTGTGAAGGCTGTCGCCTGCGCCAAGATCAGCGAGAAGCATGTGCTTATCAGTGGCGGCGCCGACAAGAAGATTATTGTCTGGGATATTGCTACTGGATCCCGCCTTCACAGCTTGCAGGACCCCGTGACGAGCATGCTCGCTGTGCAGTCCCTGGCCGTCGACCCCATCATGAGCTCAGGCGATGAGGTCGTCGTCGTCAGCGCTGGGAGTGACCCACATCTTCGGAGGTGGAAGGTCCGGCTGAACGGCTGGGAGCAGCTCCTCGACGCGGCGCCGACAGCACCCAATGTAGAGAGGAGGGTGCTCTCTGTACACGAGACGGGAGTGTACAAGGTCTTGTTCGACCGAGCTGGCGATGAGGTCGATCTGTGGACTGCCAGCGCGGACGGGACTGCTAGGTGCCTGTCCCGCGGCAGGGCTTTCACGACTGAAGACTGCCTGGAACATGGAGAGCACGTCCGCGCCGTGGCGGTGACGGAACAGTGGGTCATCACTGCCGGGAGGGACGAGGACTTGAAATGCTGGGACCGAACGTCTGGGGCGTTGTATTGCGCCCTAGAGGGCCACTACGACGAAGTGACGGATCTGGTCGTCCTCGAGAGGGGCAAGGGGCGTGATGAGAGGCTTGTGAGCGTCAGCATTGATGGCACAGTTCGAGTCTGGCCGCTGGACAAGGCAGGACTCGACGCCGCTGTGGAAGAGCAAAGCAAGCCCTCAACCAACGGAACGGACATTGAGCCTGTCGGTGCAGAGGAGCCCAGCGGCATGCTCACTGCCGAGGAGGAAGCCGAACTGGCCGAGCTGATGGATGACTAGCTCGAAGGAGCGCGTTCAGCTGGCTGTCTGTCTTCCCACCCTCGAAACATGAGGAAGGCCCCAATAGCAGACCTCACTCCTCCCATGCTGTTTTCCCACCCACCTCCGTTGGGCATCAACCAAGCTTCATGCGCCCGCGAAGCCCACGAAGATAATTCCAGCGGATCCGCCCAGCTGGTAAACTTGGTCGCCAATAGCTGGATCCTTTCAGGCCCTCAACGTGCTGAAAAGCCCGAAGAGGAATGGACCCGGCCTCTGGAGTTAGGACGGAAATATGCGAATCAACCAAGACCAACTGAAAAAGATAATTGCTCAGAGAACAAATGGTCTGCGTGACGAACTGTTCCCTATTTTCTGACCATCGCCGGCCGGCCGGAAGTGGACCTCGCTATTACCGCTGGATTCAAGAGGGTATCGCTATGTCTAGCCCTGCTAACAGTGACACATGACATGGCCTACCTTCATGGCCAGTCTTGCCAGTCTTGCCAGTGAACACGCGCCAGATTATTTGTCAGGGGAGACAGACGGCAGCAACAGAGCGCAAGAGGGCACACAAAAGACCCATATTGTCACATCGTTTCAATAACACGGCACAGGATATTACAGACTTGCTTCTGACGAAATTACGGCATTAGCTGGCGCAATACTATGCCCAGCACAACGCAGGGGGAGGGCATGCAGAACGGCTCCTTGCATCGCGCGGAATCTCATTCGAGTTTTACTGACCAACGAACGTCTAAACTTGTGCTCATCACCATCTCCACGAGACTCAGCTATACCACGACAATGGAATCAACTCGAGGCCTGGATGGCCAGGAGCTGTGAGCGAAGCCCAAAGGATTCTTCTTGGCCAGGTACCAGTGGATCCCCCTGCTGGGGTCTGTCCGGGGTGGGATCAGCAGTGGGGACCCCGGATGTAAGCCCTCGTGGACCTACATGCATACTCTGGAAATGTAATCAACTGCAACCTACTGTGTGGCACAGGCTACCAACTCTCATCAAGCCCTTCAGCCGCCTTGCATGGCTCTATCATTACAAGTCGTTTCAGCCCATGCAATGGCAGTCAACCAAGTGGACGGAGCCGCATTAGCGCGGCATGTGGCGTTGCGGCGGCGATCCTGCGTCTTAAGTGGTGTGAAACAAAATCTCTCTCTGTGGCCTCTCGACACTCGACACGAACACGAACGAAAAGGAATAACACAGCGGACCACGCGACCCTGGGATACAGACACACACACACACACACACACACACACACGTTGGCTGCCCAAAGGTCATCACGGAACGATTACTGTACATCAAGGGTGTCTTTTCCCCCAGCCTTCGGGTCGAGGCAGTCATTGATTGGCCGACGTGATGCAGGAATTACGGGTCGATACATGTCGAACACTGATCGTCGCCTCGTCCTACCATTGTTGGCTCAACGTTACTCTTCCTCCCGGATCACAACTCGCGTACCCTGTCGGCTGTTCTCGTCGGGTTTGAGCCGTATCCTTGACCAGGGGCGTTGGCCTTCTGCGCCTTGGCCCTTCTCGCCCGCGTCTTCGCCCGCGATTGGTAACACGTCCGTCAGGAGGCAAGCCACAAGTGTCGAGAGGACTTACCTGTCACTGGGCCTCCACGAGACAGGCTAGTGCTCCAAGGTCCGCCGCTGGCTGAGCCGATACCTGTATCAGCTCGCTTGCAGACTTTTCTCTCTCTTTCTCTCTCTCCCCCCCCCCTCTTCTCACCGATTGAGCACCGCCCTTACAGTATCGAGGCATGCATCAAGTACGACTACTGGTCGGGGACGTGTCAGAACGAACTACTGCATGGCGCTGGGTGATTTTAGTATAATCGTTCGATGCGAGTACGCGCGAGAGTACCGTACCAAGTTAACCCTGTGCCTGGGCGGCTTGTGACTCGAGAGAGCCTTTCTAGAAAAGTCTATCACTCTCACGTTCCTAGATTGGAACCTGAAGCAAACGGTGCCGCTAAATCAGCGCAGAGACGCTTGGATTTATGCAGCCCTTGGAGTGAGCCAGCCAGCCAGCCAGCCAGCCATGCACCTCCGAGGTGCTCAGATGCTTGCTCTGTCTTGCTCATTGGCCACAGAAGGATGACGAGCGCTACCCAAGGTCCATAACCTCGGATGCTGCCGAGTGTCGTATTGGGAGGACTGGGCCGTTAGATTGATCTCGACGACGGGTGCCAGCTCGTCGGGAAACGCATGGCGTTAGTCGGGGCGCATCGTCCAACACCTTTTGGTTTCTCCGTGGCGCCTACTGGTCTAGGTAGCACCAACGAAGTATGGCTGTTCATTGCCCAGCTCTCTCCTCCTCTCTGGTCTGCGTCGGATCGCCGCTCGCTATCTGTCACACCCCCAAGATCCAGAGCTGTCCCGAAGTGGCCCAAAGGAAAGTCAGGTAGGACGGACGATAATCTCTCGCCCGTTAATTCTTTCTCGTCGAAACTATCTCTCTCTCTCTCTCTCTCTCTCTCTCTCTCTCTCTCTCTCTCTCTCTCTCTCTCTTCCCCTTTCCCCCCTTCCCTCTCGGGGTCTTGTCTGGACCTTTGGTCATCGTCTCCCACATTTAACTATCTTCAGCCAGAGGGAATATCCGAGCTTTGGCGTTGCTTTTTCCTCGTCTTCGGCTTCCAGTGATCCATCGCGGCAGAGCATTTGGCGCGCCCATCATCAAACCTTGCTTGCTCTATCTGTATTACAAACCACGGTGCTTTCGGTAGACCGACACATTTTTACCTTTTTCTCGCTCTCTGACCATATGTTGTTACGGAACCTGCGGGGCAAAAGTAAGGGAATCTAGAAGAACCTCTATGCACGATAGAACATAGGACTAGATGACGTCTTTCGATACGTTTGGTCTCCTCCCTTGCTTCTGAGATATAACAACAACCAGGGGAGAGAAAAAATAATCGGCGGCACAAATCGACCACCCACGAGCACTGAGGGGTGGAACACATGACACCAGCTCCGGGCGCCGTGACGATAATGGAGGCTGTGGAACAGCAACGCCATGGAAGTCTGGTTGCTTTCGAAGGCCCGGCTGACCTTGTGTCAACACAACTTGGACTTCTTCCGACATGCTCGCAAGTCCTGATCCTACCTAGTGTGCAGCACTACATGACAGGAGACAGCAACTCCAATACCCGTTTCAGCGCTCGATCCTACGTCAAAGACGTCCATGAGGCCGCCCTGGCACGTCGCGACGTTGCCCTGCAGTTCCTCAACGAACCAGGCAGGGACAATAAGAGGCTGGTGTTCCTCCACGGGGGTACTGCTGGCGCGGTGGCACAGTGTATCTCGGTCATCAACGAGCGACAAACATTCGGGGACATCCACAGGGCGGAGTCGATATTCAGGGACATTGTGAGAGATGGCATCAAGGGCCTGGACTTGGAAGAGAAGCAAGTGAACCAGGAAGCCCTGGATCTGCTGGACAGCGAGTGCGACAGGGAGGCCCTGTTGCGCGAAGAGGATGATGAGGATGAGGACCCCATCACCAGGGCAATGAGGGCCGCCGATGTTCTCTACCAGGAGACCGAGTCACTCCAACCGATCGACTGCTACATCAGGGCACGACCGCGGAGCTTGAGCCTACCGATGCTTGCTTTCTCGGACGACCTAGGCGAAGACTCACCATTCTTCGTCTTCGGACCGCCACCAGACGAGGAAGACAACGTCCTCTCCGACATGGACGAGGAGGGACTGGCTGCCAGCCAGCCCAGAGAGGAAGACATGGGACAACACCGAGCACAGCAGCAGCAGCAGACTACATCGAGAGACCAGCAAGGAGCTCCGAGGTCAAAAGTCTCGGTGCCCCACCGGCCTGCAAGCTCAGCGGTCGAGTCTAGCACCAACGAACGCAGCGTTGAGAGTCGATCGGCCGCTCGTCCTCTCTCGCTGGCTACCGACAACTTCATGTCGCCTCCAGCCACGCCGGATGGCGTGGTCTATGGCGAGGCGAGACTGGTCCAGATGCAAGCCTCCAAATCGCACAGGTCGACCAGGAAAACACGATCACTGGATGACCTGGCGCTGGACCAGACAATTCACCGCAGGGCCGCCACCATAGGCATGTCACCTCAGAAGAACAACGCATCGCCACTGGACAGTCCTGAGGCCAAGAGCCGGCACTGGTCGATCGTGGAAGACCCTTACTCTAGCAACAACCTCCTCCACCTCCCCGACGTTCAGTTTGTCAAGGCACACACGACTACGATTCGAAAATCCCCGACCTTTGCCGAAGGCCTGCCCAAACCTCCGAGGGAGGCTTTTGCTCACCAGGGGACTGATGAACAGCAGGACGAGCCCGATGGAATTATGCAGCCTGTGCTGCCGCTGCATGAGGATCTCGTCATCCACTTCACCGGCGAGGGCTCTGATTACGTCCTAGACTCCGTCATCCACCTATTCAGAGACGACACCTCCTACCCACGGACAGTCACATCGCCCTACTCCTTCAGGACGATGGACGAGGATTCATATCCGTCCACACCCCGGACGGTGGACTTCTTTGACCTGGAGGACAACCAGATTGGGTTGTCTCCAGTAGCCGAGGTGCCCTCTTCCGACGAGGCATCAGACTATGCCCCGTCTGCAGCTCGTGGGCACAACGACGTCCGCACCTCCAGCGCAGCATTACAACCATTAAAACCACCGCCGCCTCCGCCGCCGCCTCTAGACACCCAACAACAGCCCTCGACTCCGGCGCAGACCCCAACATCCCCCGTCGCCAGACAGGCAAACACAAGGTTCCATGACTTATCCACCAACGGTCGTCTCAATGCTGTTGCGATGCAAAACACGCTGCGGGTGGTTCTGGACGTGTACTTTCCTTCCCGTCCGGAGGGCGGGCAACATCAGTTCAGCTTGCCCTCGCTCTCTGACGCCGAGCGGCTGTGGAAGCCCATGTTCGAGGAATCTGAGATGACAGGGAACAACAAGTCGAGTGCGAGGACGGCCGATCTGATCCTAGCCATAGGGTGTCAGAGAGGTGTGAGGAGGGAGTTGTTCTCAGCGCTCACGGGACAGGTTGAGAAGCTGGGCTCGAGGTCGAATGGGATGTCTCGCAGTGGCCATCTGGAAATCAGGTATGATACCACCACCCCTGACTATGATGAGGAAGAAAGATGAAAGTTTCTTTTTCACTGATGACAATGACTCTACTACAGGTACTTGATAGCCAACGCCATGCATTCCATCACCACGCAACACCTGATCGACCCAACACACCACAAACTCTTGGACCATCCCTATCTCCTCGCCTGTCTCCTGGTTCCTCAGCTGGAGACATATCTCGCAACCAACACCATGACCCGCTTCCTCCTCCTTGAATACCCAGCAGAGCTCCTCGCCACCGTCCTTGCGCTACAGGAGCTCATCGGCTCAGACATGCTCAGGGTGGCAGGCATCATCGACGCCGAGGCCTCGTCCCCATCCAGCGCAGAGCTGCCCTCCTCCCCCTTGCCGCTGGACACCGCCCGCATCTCCTCCAGACCCGTGTCCTCGTCCAAGACCTCGTCCTCGGAAGACCCCACGCCGACCATAGAAAAGACCCTAGACGCACTCCTGCTCCCAGCGTCACCTTTCTTCCCCGACTTCCGAGCACGAGCGGCAGCAGTAGCGGCAGCAGCAGTGGCATCACAGCCGGTCTTGCCCTTCCCAGCGCCCAGAAACCGCCAGTCCTTTTCCCGGGCGGACTACCTCCTACCGTCCACCGCCACAGAGGCCGAGATCGCCTCCTTCATCTCGGCTATCTTGAAGGCCCTCATCGAGATTGATTCCTTCTATATGCCCGACATGACACGGACTGCTGCTGCTGCTGCTGCTTCTTCTTCTGCTACCAGGCCTGCTGCAGTCGGGATGGCGGCCAGAGGCACGCGACCCCTGCCGAGCGTGGTGGGCAGGTTCACAGCCCCGCCCGCCTCGCCGCCGCTCTCCCCCAGCAGCGACGTCGTCGCCGTCGCCCGCAGGTCCCCTACACTCCTGCCATCGCTACCCGCCCCTCCCATCCCGCCCATCCCGCCCCTCCCGGCGAGGGACAGCTCGCCCTCCCGCGGCAGCATCCGCTCGGCACGAAGCCGACTGGGTCTACTGGGGCTGGGCCACATCGCGACACAGGGGCCGCGGTCCCTCGCTGACGACGACGGCGGTGGCGGCGGCGGCGGTGGTGGTAGGAGTCACGGGACGGTCGGGACGCCGAGCCTGTACGCGGTCAGCGTGGCGACGGAGGCCGGGGAGAGGGAGGGAGATTTTTATGATGACGAGGAGAGGCGGCTGATGCCCATGTATATGCGTACTAGCGAGCTGCGGAAGGGGAATAGCAGAAAGGCGCTGAAGTGGCTTGGGCTGGCGTAGGAGGTCCCATGAAAAAAGAAGAAGAGAAAAGAAAAAGGGAAATTCTGGTGTGTTATTCTGGATCAGACGAAATGTGTGTTTGAACTTTGTGTTTTTCTTTTTGTTCTTTCTTGGGAGCCTGGCTTGTGTGCATGTGTCTGCACTGCATCGGTTCTTTTTTTCCTTTTCTTCTTTTTTCTATGATTATTTTGACAAAGGTGGATTTTCATAATGATACTAATGACAACGACCCTCGCATGTCTCCCTTTTGACCTGGAGGCAGTGGAAGGAGAAGGGAAAGGATTGCATGAGATAATAATTTAGATGGATAGGAATAAAGCCAGGAGGCAGACAGATACACACACACACACACTCCCTCTCTCTCTCTTCTCTTTCTCGACATTTCGGAACAAATATGTTCATTATGTGGATATATTCTAGGTAATAAGAATGACTCTGTTTTAAGAAGAAATCTACAGCCTTGTAGTTCCTTGTATTGTGTATTTTAACCCCAAAAAGAAAAGAAAAAAGGAAAGGAAAGGAAGACAACAACATAAATACACACTCCCTTATTCTGCACAACAATTAAGCAAGCAACCACACACAGAAATCGATAACCAAGATCGAGCAAGGACTGGATGTCGCCCCCCCCCCCCCTCTTTTTTTTTCCTTTCCTCTCAAGGAAGACCTCCACGCAGCTGGTTACCTTCCAGTCACAATCTTTGACTAGTATATCTAATCACAAGGTAGAATGCACCGCGCTCAGGACACTCCCTCAAGGATTGGTTGTTTCTTGGGTATTTTCATAGGGTCTTCTTGACCAACCGATTGACAACATTAGATCAGAAGTCACTCGAGGTATATACACACTATACTAAACCTTTTGCAAAACCTTTGATCACGAGGGAGGGGGTATGTACTTATTACTTCAACTGCAACCCAGACTGCTGCTCATGGGATTTACGAGTTGACTCTTGAGATGCCTTTTGTCGACCAAGACAAGGTAAAAGTGCCCAGATACAACACACGAGTCGGCACTTTTCCAGCAGCAAATCAAGTCCAACAATGTGGACGGGGGTTCCATCAGGATGGTGGCTCATTCCAATGGAGATGGAACTTTCACACAGTACTCACTCAGCACAAGTCAAGAAGGCCAAGAAAGGGTTTGATAGACCAGTCGCATTGAGTGTCTTTCCTACCTACATCCCTAGCCTCGGGGAGAAGAAGAGGAAGGAAAAGAAGCCCGAAAGAAGAAAGCAATGTCCACCAGAAAACCCGTTAAACAAGGCAGGAAAACCAGGCAGGAGAGGGAAGGAGGGAGAGAAAAAAATCTCACATGTGAGAAATCAGAAGGACAAAACAAACTCCAGCAGTGTGTGTGTTATTATGTGGTCTGTGATGACTTGCCATGCCCAGGGAAGAAAAGGCATGGGATCAGCAAAAGGGGATGCCCGTCCATGAGTCCGTTCGTCTCCTGATTGCATCATCAACCGACCCTTTTACCGTCCGTCTTGGGAAAGAGTGCCAGATGGTGCTCTAGAAGATTAGATGCCCTGCCTGGTCCACCATGACGATGTGTGCTGCTGCATCCGAAGTTCTCCTCCCCAATCGGTCCCTATGATCCGGAAAGTCAAATCCAAAGTGACGGCCACTTCAGTCTATTGCGCAGCAAGAAAACACGCGAGAGAAAGAAAAAGAATTCCCATGTAGATCGCAAAGCCGTGGTCGGAGGCCTTCAACGAGCAACCTCCACCCCCCCCCCAATGTCCTGTGCGTGCATTACTCATTCCCACAGTTCGTGACGGTCGTGAGCGGAATGGCCTTCGAGTTGACGCCGGGTGGGTGGGCTGGTTGGTTGGTTGGTTGGTAGGTAGGTAATTGTACAAAAAGTTCGAGGCAGGCGGGTAAAAAGGTGTCGTTGGTCGGGGGGAGGGGCTTCTTAGCAGCAGCTGTTGCTGGATCCCGACGAGACACCATGGCCCTGGCCGACCTGGACGGACGGCTTGGTGTTGTTGGTGGCTGTGGTGCCCATACGCTCCTTGATCTGCCGGGCCATCGTCAGGAAGGCCTGCTCGACATTGCTGGCGTTCTTGGCCGAGGTCTCGAGGAACGGGATTCCCAGGCTGTCAGCAAACTCCTGTAGTAGTTGTTGTTGTTTTAGCATGCGGTCAGTTTAAGTGGGTCCGATAGAGACAGGCGCTGTGCCAGCATGTGACGACGTGTGCGCTCTCTCAGCTGCTGCTGCGGCAGCGTGGTGGTGGTCATCTGCCGGGACGGGTGGATGGGAGGGGGGGTTCTGTTCCGTACCTTTGCGACGGTGTACTCGACAACCTTCTTGTCGGCCATATCGCTCTTGTTTCCGACCAGGAGCTTGTTGACACCCTCGGTGGCGTATCTGTCGATCTCCTGGAGCCACTGCTTGACGTTGTTGAACGAGTCCATGTCTGTAACATCGTAGACGACGCAGATGCCGTGGGCGCCACGGTAGTAGGAAGAAGTGATGGTCCGGAATCTCTCCTGGCCGGCAGTGTCCCACTGTTCGATGAACCCGTGTGTCAGTTATGGCCTCCCAAAGAACTGACCTCTCGCCTCGTCTTTTGAGGGGGAGGATGGGAGGGGGTTGCCTCACGATCTGCAGCTTCACCGTCTTGCCATCGAGCTCGATCGTCCTGATCTTCTGTCCTGGGCGTCAGTCATCGATGCCGTCACCTCTTTTTGGGGTCCAACAGCACGTACGAAGTCGACACCGATTGTGGAGATGTAGGACTCGGTGTATGTGTCGTCGGCGAATCGCAGGAGCAAGCAGGACTTTCCAACACCGGAGTCACCGATGAGGAGCAGCTTGAAGAGGTAGTCGTATCTAGGAGAAAGAGGAGCGTCAATATAAAGCCGTTCAGGTGGGAACTCGAGGGTCGCTTCGCATGCGTGCGGTGTGGACGGCAGGGCTGTAGAAGGAGGCGCTCTAGAAGTCGGTCAGCACGGAGGCGGCTTTCGAGGCAGGATGGCGGGGGGAAGGAAAGGGTAGGGAGGACTGCCACGTACTACTCAGGATTCATCTTGGCTCTTGTTGAAATGATTGCTTTGGGATCAGAAATGAGGTGTGGAAAAGGACGCTGGGATGGTTGGTAGTGCAGAAGAACAACCAGGTCGAAGGCAGAGCGGGTGGTTTGATGGATGGATGGTTCAAGGTGGGAGGTTGGAGGTTGGAGGACGGAAGACGGAGGATGGTAGAGTGTTAGGCAACGTCAGTCGGTTTGGGGCGGTCGCCTTGGGCTTTGGTTTGAGGGGGGGGGGGAGGTTAGAGACCTGAGAGGCCCTGAGGCGCAGGCCAGCAGATACCGACAGAACAGGGAGGCAACAGGGATGACCAGCTGAAATCACGTGACCCAACAGAAACATGAAGATGGCCTCGACTTTGGGATGAAAAAGAGACAGAGAGCCTCTGATGAATTAGCACTTGGATGCAGGATGAAGTTTGTCAAGTCTGATTGTTGCCTGAAGCCTTTTACAGATAAAGTAAAATCATAGTTGTGTATCATGAAAAATGGCAAACACTTTATGTCATGTTGTGACCATCTTTGGGGGGGGGGGAGGTTCTTTGGGTGAGACTCATTGTAACTATCTGGTTCTAGGGGACTTCTTGGGGGGGACCAGGCCTCCCAGCGGTTAGTCCTTCTGAGTGTGCACTAGTCATGCAGTATACTTCAAAGCACGAACCAGCCGTGCCAACGTCTCACCACAGTGGTTGAGTCAAGCTGTGTGCAGCTGATTGCTCCGCTTTGTCCAAGTCATACTGCAGAAAATGACTTTTTGGCAGATGGACAACTGATGATGTGCACACATGTTATCATCTTATGTTTACAACTGACAGGGTCTACCAGTCACGCTCAGGGTTGTTGAATATCCCACGTGGACATTGATTATGATTCCTGCCTTGTAGCAATGGTGGCGGCAGTAGTAGTAGTAGCAGTAGTAATACTGTACCAGTACTTACAGTAGTGAGGGGTATATCCCAGCACATGCTTCTAGAATCAATCAGGGTAAACCTTCTGAAGCCTTGGGCCCTATATTCTTCCCCTGGGAATGTAGCACAGGCCGCTGCTACGATGCAACATTGCAATGCATGCAGCATACATTAATTTCCACCTGTTTTACCAGGGCATACCAAGCCAGTAAATAAATATGGCTATGAACTTCCAAAATATCGAGATTAAATTGAGTAGTCTTTTGTAAAGAGTTCCCTTAAAGACATTCCCGCGAACTTATAAATACAACTGACTTCTTGCACCTTTTCAAACCTTAGAAGCTCCCTTCAACACTTCACAAAACTCACCTTGACACACACACACACACACACACACACAAACACATGCACATTACTATATACAACATACAGCTTACAACTGTACTATGACTTTTCAAGATCATCCACCCCCAGCGGATCGACTTCTTTGTTCTTGTTTCTATTCTTTTCCATGATTTCCCTGATGATCACTGCACACTGGACGCTGTGGGGAATGCGGGGGAGCCCAGGGTGCCCGCCCCCCTGGTCTTCTGTAGGCGGCGAGCCCTGTGGAGCCCTGTAAACCTGCTGGGTTGCTCCAATGACTGGCATCGATATGCCAATTGCTACTGCTTCAGCAGCAGCTGCTGCTTGGGGATTTTTAAGTTTGCATCATCACCTGAGCTCACATCGCAGAAAACCAGCTACCTTTTACTTATTTTCACTCCCTCACCTACACCTCACCTTCCACCTCAAAGTTGCCAGTCCTTAAGACATCCTCTTTACTTTTATTATATGACAACTTTTCTTCTTCTCATTCATGTAGTGAACCCAACCCAATGTCCGCTCCTTGCCGAGTCCTGCGGACCTCCTCCTCCAGAGATGCCCTGAGCCGTTCGGCCGGCGCCGGGTCGCGGCGTTCTCTCTTTACGCGTGCGTCGAAGCCCGTCGCAGCAGCAGTGCAGACGAGCTCGGAACCACGACCCAAAGCCAAAAAGCCTCACAGTACACTGCAAGAGGCGAATCCCCGGAACCTGCCAGAAGTATGGTTCAACCCGACCTTCCCGTACGGCAACGGCAGACCACCCCTCGGCCAGGGCCCAGACAAACCACCAGATGAGCGCAAGGTGAAGCTCGGCAAGAGTACGTGCCCTGCCCTGCACCATCACCATCCGAGTCGGAACGGAGACAGAGACAAGGGAAAGCTAACGAAAAGACACCTGCGCACCCGCAAACAGCCCTGCGCGTCCTCCAGGAACGCCTCCCGACGCTCCTCCAGTCCCCCCTCCCGCAGGAGATCCTCGCGCCCAACATCAGCCTCCACCTCTTCCCCTCGACCCACCCGCACCTGCCCACCGTGTCAGGCCGCGTCGCCTACATCGCCGCCCTGTGGACGTCGCCCATCGCCTGGAACCGCCTGCCGATCATAGGCGACGTGAAGCTCGAGATCCTGTCCGAGCGCATGGTGAAAGAGCAAGGGAAACGCGCCGGGTCCGGCGCCGAGCAGCTGGTGGTGCGGTGGCGGACGACGGGGGGCTCGGGGATTGGGTGGAGGCTGCCCTTTCGGGAGTTTTTTCACGTAGGCGACGGGCACGCGGCCGAAGGGTTCACGGGCCTGTTCATCTTCGAGTTTGACGACGAGGGGAGGATCCTCAGCCATACAATCGAGCACGTCCAGTCGGGAGGCGAGTGGGAGAGGGGCGTGGGCGCCAAGTTCGTGGGGCTGACGGACTGGCTGTTTGGGGGCATGCGAGGGGGTCGGGAGGGCTGTCCTGCCTTCGAGATCCAGCGGGACCACCTGCGGCGGCGCAGAAGGGATGACTTCACGAGGACAGGATAAAATGTGAATGGGGGCGTTCAAAGGAGGGCGGTTTATTGTGTGGACAATTAACATTTGGGGAGCGACACATGCCACTCATACCTACTCAAGCACTCTTGTATAATAAAAATAGGAAAAAATGGACCCAGCATAGACTTGATATCCGGCGGGGAAAGGAGGGAGGGAAGGAAATAAAAAGCAACTCTTCACTCCTAACTCCAGTGTTAGCTCTGTTCGAACATGCTTGCGATTTTGAATGCTCTGCGCCAAAAAAAAAAAAAAACTCAAACCCAAATTGGCATTAGATCAGATCCATCCCCCCCCCCCCCCAAAAAAAAACCCGCCCGAGACCCAAGTTGCTCTTCGCTCCGGATATGCAAATCCCCAAAAGCCCAACCTCTTTTCCCACGCCTTCTATAGATGCTCCGCGACAAAGTCCGCCAACCCATCCTCCCTAACCATCAGTATCTGCTTATCCCGCATCCGGCTCGTGACCACACTGGTCCCATTGATCCACCCCCACCAGATCTTCTGCACGATATTCTCGGCCCGTCCGATGCCAAAGTCCAGCGGCATGCCGCCCCGCGCCTCGGCCTGGCGCTTCAGGTCGTCCTCGGTGCTGGTGATGAGAAGCCTCTCGGCGGTGGGGAACCTGTCGAGGACGTGGAACAGGCTGCCAAAGATCTGCTCGGCCTCGACCTCGCCGAGGTGCAGCTCCTCAAAGGCGCAGGCGACGTGGCGCACGCGGCGGGCGTCGGCGCGGGACAGAAAGTACACCATGGGCGCGTTGATGTTGCTGCTGTCGTAGGGCTCCAGCTCGCCCAGGAGCAGCAGGGTGTCGGTGCTAAAGTCGAACCACACGGCGGGGCCGCACGACCGGGGGGCGGCGAGGATCCCCGGTACATGCCACGAGAAGGCCAGCTCGTAGTGCCGCAGGGCCAGGGCGCGCGTCTCGGCGCAGATGTGGAGGAGCACGGGGGCCCGGCGCAGGTTGCGGCGGCGGGCGAGCTGGGCGCGCTTGGGGGCTACGTCTTGGGCGTCGAAGCAGGCGGCGATCACGATGCGGGGCTGGAGGAGGTGCTCCCAGACCTTGAGGCGGAGCTCGGAGGGCAGTTCGGGAAAGAGAGGGAACGTGGCTGGGGGGGAGGAGGAGGAGGAGGAGGAGGAGGATGACAATGACGAGGGTGAGTCTGGGAGCGGGGTGAGGCCGTCATGGCAGACTTGAAACTCCAACCAGAAGGTCTTTTGGTCCTCAAGTGAAGCTCTTCGTCTGCGCGGGCGCAACATGGACATTTTCGGTTGCTTGTTTTTGTATTTATTTTTTCAACATTCAGAAAATGTAAATTATGTGAACATAACAGAAAAACAAAAACACCCCCTCAAGACCAAATGAGACAAATAAAACAAAATGAAGGAGAAAGGAAATAAATAGAGAGGAGGTACGCGTGAGAACCACAAACGAGAAGACAAGTGAGGCGATATCAATATTGAAGATCAACAAGGGTGTGGCCTGTCAGACTCGGTTCTTGTTCCGACTCCGGACGCCAAGACCAACGCATCCGTGGGGCCAAGCCTTTTTGTACCATAGTAAATTACATAGTACTACCATGGCGGTATGGCAGGTACTATGCACTAGTACATAGTATCCTTTCTTGCCTCTACCTTCAAAAAGTGAGAAGGAGAGAGAGAAAGAAGAAGAAGAAGAAGAAGAAGAAAAAAACAAAAAACATGATAAAATGGAACGACCCTTCTTATTCTGAGGATTCTTAGTGGATGCGACAACCTTTTCTTCTTCTTTTTCTCACTTAATCTTCTCGTTGCTTTTGGCCCCAGAGATAACGATCATGAAGCATTCGCATCAAGAGAGTACCAACTCCCTTCTCCTCAGGCCTTCATTCATCACGACAACTCCAGCTTCACATGGGAAAAAGGTTCTTTCTTACCTGACGCCAATGGGTAGCTTACGACGATCATGAGGCGTAAAAGGCGACACATGTCTGCGTCTGGCAGCCTAAAGTACCCTCCTTCCTCTACGAGGTGACTTGTAGAGGGGGCAACTTTACACGCGCAGTGTGCCACCCGCCACGATGCCATCGAACGCCCACCTTCCCCCCTTCCTTTTTCTCCTGGCAGCCAGATAAATACGCGCTGTGTTTTTGGAAACATGCACCGAGGTGGTTGCAGTGCATCCTCCTTGCTACAGGATGCCCTGGCTCGTTTTGTCATACCTCGGAAATCTGAGGGAAATAATTTAAGGTTGGCAGATTAAAACACCCAAGGCCCGTGATAGGAGCAATTGCAAATCCACCACTCAACGCGAGGACCAGAGACACGGGGAGACGAATCGGGGCACCTCCCTCCCTTTCCCTCCCTTTCCCTTTCAGCACACGCGATGGGCAGGATGGCATGCGTCACCTCCGGTAAAAGCACGGGAATCTAGCCAGGCAGGGGGGCCTGTAATGTTACAGCTCCCCAAGTACCGATGCACATGGCCTGCCCTTATTGCGCTCTCTTGAAGTTGTGTGACGTTTGGGGGTCGAGAGGCGTTGGGGCTGATTGCCCTCTACTCTTTCGCACCTGCGCGCGCCCATTTTCAACGGCATCAGGACAGCTGTGAACGCCTTTGGATGTGGCTCGGCGAGCGAGAGTCTTTGTTTCCTGACGGGCATATTCGTACCCGTCAACGATGACTGGCGAGGCAGGTTTTTGGAGGACATGAATGGGCTTTCCAAGTGGATTCGAAAGTCCTACATGAGCGGATATCGAATACCACCAGACGAATAGGCACACAGACTCCGAGAGGTGGCAACAGAAACCACCCCCCCCCCCTTTTCCAACCTTTGTGCCTCTTGAGAGCTCTTCAGACCTTTCGGCACTGCCGTTAAGCGAACCTCAACCTCCACTAATCCAAAAGACGGAGCTCCCAGGAACGAATATAGACATACATGGCGAATTTAGCAATGGCCCCCACTTTTCAACTACAGCTGGGTCTGCATCGTTGGTACCGGCTATAACGCACGTGTTATATGGCGGAATCTGGTTTCAAAAAGGGCCTTTTCGCTCTCGCATCTGGTGGATGTCAAGATCAGAGCTGCACAGCTACGGAAGGTCGTAACCCCCCCCCCTCTTTTCCCCCTTTTCCCCTACCGTTTTATGCACCTCTGAAGGACGTCGGACCCGTCGCCTGGAGGAGAAGTACTGCAATTTTGACAGATGAGCAAAGATGCGGATACTGTGATGCCGGAAAAAAGACTATGGATCTGGCTTGAGACCTCTACGTCCTGCAATTGGTGGAATGAGCCATCCCTTGGCATGGAATTGGTCACGATGTATTCTGGTTGTCCCATGAAATAATCCTCCGCCAGAGGGTAACCCCCCCCCCCCCAAAAAAAAACAACAACAATAACAGGCGAGGCATACACTGCCCTTTCTGCGGGTCAACAGAGTGGGCTTGACGGGGTTTGCTACTCCGCTGTGTATTATGGCGAGAAGAAGAAAACACTGTATATAATCAGCCTCTTCGCACGCCGCGGGCACATCCCTCCCCCCCAAGTCAAGGTGAGCTCGGTAGGGATCGTCTCTCTCTTTTGTACGCTGTGATCACCTTCAACAGCCCTGTCCTTTTCTTCTTCTTCTTCAAGATGTGGTCCCCTGCTTTGCTTCTGCCTCTTCTCCCCCTTGTCTCTGCCCAGCTGTCGGGCACGGTAGGCCCTACGACCACGACTGCAGACAAGGCGGCGAAGGGGGTTTGCAATATTCTCGACTATGGCGGTGTCGCCTCAGCCACGACCGACAACTCGGCGGCCATCGCCTCGGCATGGGCGGCATGCGCTTCAGGCGGAGAGGTGTACATCCCCTCTGGAAACTATGGCCTCGCCACCTGGGTGACGCTCACGGGAGGTACCGGCGTCTCGATCAACCTCGAGGGCATCATCTACCGCACGGGCACCGCTGGGGGCAACATGATCTACATCGAGCACACGACCGACTTTGAGTTCTACTCGGCCAACTCGGCGGGCGCTGTTCAGGGCTACGGCTACCAGTTCCTGGAAGACGGCGAATACGGCCCTCGCATCCTCCGGCTGTACGAGGTCACAGACTTTTCCGTTCACGACATTGCGCTGGTCGACTCCCCGGCCTTCCATCTGACCTTGGATACCTGTACCAATGGCGAGATTTACAACATGATCGTCCGTGGTGCGAACGAGGGTGGTCTTGATGGTGTGGATGTCTGGGGTGACAACATCTGGGTGCACGATGTCGAGGTGACCAGTAGGTTGTCACTATTCTCTGTTCGCGTATCGATTGTATACTGTGGCTGACATGCAAACCCACTCACAGACAAAGATGAATGTGTGACTGTGAAGTGCGAATTCCCGCCCTGATCCCTTAACCCCAACCTTTTCTTCCTCTATGTCTCGCTCGACTTTTCAACTGACCTAATGGCTGCTCTTATTTTTTAGATCTCCGGCTTCGAATATTCTCGTCGAGAGCATCTTCTGCAACTGGTCTGGAGGGGTGCGTATTCACTTTTTGAAGCCATATATACCTGCTTCCTCAGTCTCTTTTCCTTATCCCTCTTCTCCTCGGCAGCTATTGGCTAACATACTACTCTTCAACAACTATAGTGCGCAATTGGCTCTCTGGGTGCAGACACGGACATCTACAACATCGAATACAACCACATCTACAGCCAAAACTGCAACCAGATGTTTATGATCAAGTCGAACGGTGGCTCCGGCACGCTTGAGAATTGTGTGTTTAGCAACTTTATGGGTCACGTGAGTAGATTCTCTACATATATATATATATATATATGTGTGTGTGTGTGTGTGTGTGCGCGCGCGCGCGCAGGAGATGTGTTGGCACGGGAAGAAAGACACTCCAACAGAAATTTCTCTCTCTGTCTCCTCTTTCCTCAAGTCTGCAAGAAGATACTGATGGAAACATGTGTCAAGACCAACGCCTACACCCTCGACCTCGACGCGGACTGGTCAAGCGAGACGACAGCAGCGGGCGACGGCGTGCAATACACCAACCTGACCTTCAGCCACTGGCATGGCACGAGCGAGAACGGCGCCGAGCGGCCCGTGATCCGGCTGGTATGCCCGGCCGAGGTGCCCTGCACGGAGATCGACATCGATGCCTTTTACATCTGGACCGAGGCCGAGGACTACGAGCTGTACCTGTGCGAGAACGCCTACGGCAGCGGGCCATGTCTGGCCTCGGGGTCGGACTACACGGCCACGACGACCACGGCGACGGTCACCACCATGAGCGACTACACGTACACCACGATGCCGGGTGAGCTGTCGAGCGGGCTGGGGCTGACGACGAGCATCGCCATCCCGGCCATCCCCACGAGCTTCTACCCTGGGCTGACGCCGGCGAGCGCACTGTGCAGCTCGGGTGGGTGCTAGAACAGTACTCTGGGTGGGCCCTGTACGAGAGACAACTTTTGAGCGATGAGCTTTTAAGGAATTCACCTAGTTGTACCCTTCTTATTTATTCCCAACCCACCATCATCTCTTCACCCTTATTTTTTGCTTCTTGAAAAGAGTATCCTTCATTTTTGACATTGCATAGTTGTCCCCCTCCGGACTGCAATGGGAAAGCTTTTT
The DNA here is from genome assembly GCA_014849955.1 of Cryphonectria carpinicola. Lineage (NCBI taxonomy): Eukaryota > Fungi > Ascomycota > Sordariomycetes > Diaporthales > Cryphonectriaceae > Cryphonectria > Cryphonectria carpinicola. Next base: position 505 of record JACWRQ010000511.1, on the reverse strand, counting down.
TTTTTTTGCCAAAAGGAAAATAACCCTCTTTCGCCTGTTATGTCTCCAAGACTGAGAACGTCTCGCTAGAGGTTAGGATTGTTATGTCATGTCATTGACCATTAATTCATTCGCCTTGGGAACACGTCGTAGTACCGTAGAGAAGGCCGAGCTCCTCTGTTGAAGTGTAGTGAAGAGGAAGTGCTGTCTTGACCTGTACAATGTCGACACACCCTTGGTCTCTCTACTCGGCTAGATCGGGCTCGAAGACGGGTAATCCGGATGATGGGAGCAGAAGAAGAAGAAAAGAAGGAGAAGAGAGGCGGGGGGGGGGGGAACGATAGACAAAGGTCCTTCTTATTCTATTCCAAATCCTCCTGGCATGAAAAGGGAAGCCTTGACGCAACTGCTTGTTCTCTTCTGGTTTTTGACCTTGTTTGGTTACAACGTTAAAAAAAAAAAAAAAAAAAAAAAAAAAAAGTGGGGGGGGGGTAGGCGATTGTGACGCCGGGGGCTGGAGGGCTGG
>JACWRQ010000510.1:0-26008 GCA_014849955.1 Cryphonectria carpinicola | reverse complement strand
AATAATATATTATATTATTTTCTATTAATCTCTGCTTTAAATATTATATATGCTATATTAGCTTCTAGAATTATATAGAGAAATTATATCTCTAATTCTAATTATCTATTATCCTTTATAAGCAATTCTATTCTTTTAAGATGCTTTTTGCTGCTTATTAAGCTAGTTTTTTAGCTTCTCTCTGATATCTTCTATATAATATTAGAGCTTCAAAGGCTTTCTTTGCCTTTTAGTTCTGCTCTCTAAATTCCTTAATTATAGTTTTTTGGAGCTTTTTATTCTAATATTATTCCTTGAATTTCTAGAGATTATAGATATTATAGTTTTCATATAAGCAATCCTACTAATTATTTTTATTAATAATATATTTTGCAGAAAATTATTCTAATAATCTGATAATTATATAGCTTAATTACTAGTTAATCTTAATTTTGAATCTAAGGTTTTCTTTAATATAAAGAGTTATAAGCTTATTTCCTTTTAGCCTAATTAGAAACTAATTATTGCTAATCTTATTAGATAGATAGATTATATAATTATAGAAGATATATAAGATCTATCCTATATTATAATAGTGAAGATATTTAGAGGAGATTCTAAGATTTTCTTTATTCTTAGTTAATTAATTATAATATTAAATCTTAGTAATTGCTTATCTAAGCAGAATTCCTAAAATCTAATATTTAATATTAAATTATATAGCCTAGGATTATTGCTTTTCTTTATCTATTAGATTGAGAATTTGCTATAAGCTTTATTCTAATTCTGCTATAATATAATTATGATTAAGGGTTTTCGATAATTCTATCTCCTTACTATTAGTTAATTATTTAGCTAGTTATTATTTCTGCAAATATTCTCTAAATATTTATTTTATAGTATCTAAGGCATCTGTATTATTATTGCTAAGTGCCTATTTATAGTATAATCCTATCTTTCTATGCTGCTTAAAGAATTATTCTAATATTTTTTTCTTACTAAGATATAATATATATTGATTATTATAGCAGGCTATTTAAAATAGTTAATAGTAATCAAGATTTATTACTTGCTCTGAGTTTTGATTAGGATTAGAGTGGTTTAGGTATTATAGATAATTAGCATAATATTTGCAGATTATTTCAAATATATAGTAAATCTAGCATTTAGTATTTATATAAATGCATTAATCTATATATTATATGAGAATATTGATTTGCTATTCTGCTATATTTATCTATTATTCTTCCAGAATAGATTGCTATTATAGCTTCCTAGGATATTAGCATTCTTATGCGAAATAATTATATTTTCTGCAATTAAAGCATTTAATATTGCTATTTATTTATTATTATTTATATTAATAGATTATATCAATTTCTATTAGCCTTATATATATTATTCTACTATAAGCTATATTAGAGTATCTCTAATTATCAGATCTTTTATTATATTAATATTTCTTCCTTATATTAGCTTAGATATATGCAATCTAGAGAATATAAGCTTTTCCTTATTTTTCTAATCTTTATTTATACTATTTATTATTAATCTTTATAGCAAATATAATAAAATCTATTAGCTTTATAGATTATTCTGCATATATAAAATTATCTTTAATTTTATCTTTAAATCTATTATAATACTAAGCAATAAAAGCTGCATTATCCTACTACAAATATAAAAAAACCTTTTAAAACTCTATAATATATTTAGCTATAGATTTAATTTGCTTAAGCTTAAGAAATTCCTATTTAATCTTATGCTATTTATCTATATTGCTGAAAATATCTTTAAATGCTTATTTAAGATTATCGAAATTATAGAAAATATACTTAATATTTTTATCTTATTTAAGCTTATTATATTTGAAATAGTTTCTAAGAATAGATTTAAACTAAGTAAATATATTTTCTTTAAATTAGATTTCAGCAAAGATAATCTTATCAGCTTTCTTCAGAAATTTCTTTTCTTCATAATAGAAATAGGCTTTATACTAGATTAAAAAAGCTTAGAGAATATAGTATTCTCTATTATAAAGCGCAAAAGCTTCTATTTTATAATAGAACTCTTTGCTATTCAATTTCTATTTCTCAAATTCCTTAATATACTTTATAAATGCTTCAATTTAATTAGTAAAATTAATAATACTGCTACTAATAGATCCAATTAAGATTTAGAAAGCTATTATATTTCTATATTATTCAAAGAATATATACTAAACTATTCCTAAATAAGAATTATCAAAATATAATAAGCATTATAATAATTCTAAGATTCCTAAATACTAATTAGATTTATATTAATAAAAGCAATATCAAAATATAAATCCTTAAATATAGAAATATATAAATCCTAATAAAAGTATAAATATTTACTACCTTTAAAGCTATTCAAATATATAATAAATAAATACTTAGATTAACAATTGAAAAGCTATATATAATGATCTATCTAATAGTAATAAATATATTCTTATATATCCAGCTCTTCAGTATAGCTTGCCTGGCTTACTGTGATCTGCGCCTTGGTGATCCAGTGAGTGGCTCACCTGGCTCACTGTGATCCGCGCCTTGGTGATCCAGTGAGTGGCTCACTCTTTCCGCCGTGATCCAACCCTAACCCTTGCTTATATAATCTTTGACAGTTATCCGATGTTGGGTTGTGACACCTGGTTCCTTTACCGGCGGGCCTGTTCCGTGACCTGCATGTTGGATGGGTCATAACACAGCTGGTTACTTATTCGACGGCGAAACATGTTACTTGGTAAATATTGTAATTTGATGCCTATCTTTGCTTGAACGCGAATAAGAAGGGGGAAACAATGTAAATCTCATCGACTAAAAGGAGAGAGAGAGAGGAGAGTCCTTTGCCACATCAAAATTGAAAATTAGACCAGGAACGCTCCAGAATTGCTGTCAACAACAGTGCCAGTAACACTCGGGTCCTTCATAAGGAACAGGTACGCCTCAGCCACATCCTCAGCCTGGGCAATCCTTCCCGTTGGTAAAGTTCTGACAACGCTGTCAACCAACACCTTCATCTTCTCGTCGTCCTCTGGGTTCCCGGTCTTCCAGAGCTCCGTCTCTACAGCGCCAGGGCTGACAAGATTGACCCGGATAGGTTTCAGGTCGAGAGCCAGGTTCCTCGTCATCGCATGCAGGCCACCGGCATAGCCCGCCATGGCAGACCACCCTGCAAGAGGCTTTTCGCTGACAGTGCCGGTGGTGAGGATGATAGAAGAGTAAGGGCCCGGGGTCAGAAAGTTACGGCCAACCTTGGCCACGAAGAACGGGGCGAAGAAGCGGATTTGGCCTTTAGCAATGAGCTTTTCGTATGTAACGTCGGGGAGGTTCAGCTGGACGAGTTTGTCACCAGCCGTGTAGACGATGTGGTCGACCTGTCCGACCTTAGCGAAGAGCGCCTCGAGGTCCTGTTCGACGGTGGGCTTGGACACATCGCAGACATGACCGGCAGCGATGCCTTCAGGGAAGTGTTTCTTGAGTCTCTGGACAGTAGACTCGACTCGTGCCTGGTTGGACGAGGACACAGTGACCTTGGCTCCGGAGGCCAGAGACCCTTCTGCCACCGCGAACCCGATTCCAGATGTCCCGCCAATGACCAGGACGTGTTTTCCTTGAAGCTTATTGTATCTCGACGCCATTATGGGGAAAGTTTGTAATAAGTAGGATGGAGTCCTTGATATCGATGATTTGGTTTTCGAATCGGGAGCAAGTAATAGTGATAGTAGTTTATTGTACGTAATTAATTGGTTTGGTCAAGGAAATGATGGACTTCTAGGAAAATTATCATTCTGAGACCAGAACCAACTGGCTGTTTATATAGTAACAAGGACGTCATGATGCCCTGAAGTCTGCCGGTTGATCATATGCACTACTGTATCATAGCGGAGGGACTGTTCCCCTTAATCCCGCTGGGCATCACAAATCCGCTGGAGATAGTTGCGGCCGCAACTTTACCTCCGAAAAGCCCTGGAGCACCCCAGCCAAAATTTGGAATCCTGAGGTCCACTGCAGAACACATCATTGCATCACATCATTCAGTGAACGCGTGCTTTACGTATGGTGTGGCATATTTCCTACTTTGGTTGCAAGGTTGTCAAGACATGCCGAGGATCAAACAACATCGTATTTCAAAGCCAAAAGGCCTAAGTACAATGATGTTTCTGAGTGTGACAACAAGTGGTCCAAGGATTCGCAGGATAATTTATATATTGTGGCTGATGTGAGCCACCCCACGTTATTATTATGCCATCCCACAATATTCTCCCCAGCAACCTGGAATCCTCGGCATTATTAATTTGCCCGGTTCTGAACACAGATCATTAATCTAGGCCATCTGACGACTTTTTTTCCTTCTTGAGTTCTTCTACACACGTCTTTTTGACATTCAGGGCGAGACGAGTAATGAAGAAAGTTAAAACGAAGGGTAAAAGAAAACGAAGGAATCAAAATGAAATGAAACTTACTGTGACAGCAATAAACATCAGCAGTTAGGCAAATTTCACATGATTAACGTTTTTGTATCAAGGTGTGGACTTCCGAAAATGGCAGCCCATACTCAACAAATACATTATTGACAGAATATATGTATTTCTCAAGACTTACCATATACACATGTATATCCAACATATGCATCGCGGTAGTAATATAGGAAAAGTCCATGCTTATACATCCAGTACTTCAGACTAGATCATGTTGTATCATGATTACTGAGCCTTATTGATTTATAACCCAACCCTGGGTTTACATCGGCCATACTTAAGTATGCAAGCTTGTCAATTTCCACGTGACAAGTCGTGCACATCAACACAATGCTAGTAGCGACGACACCTTTTTCTCAAGATCTCTACACTGCCGGCATCTGCTGCTTGACGACGTCAGCCACTGCCCAGCACCATGTCATTAGTTCCGCCTTCTGGGGACAGACCTGCAGGCGGCCCTGCCCGGGCCCGTTCTAATCGGGCTGACTAACAATAGCACTCGACAGATATTAGATGGGTTACAACATTACTGCAGTGCTCATTTCACAGATCTGCTGGCTGTCTCCCACCAGGGAGCGTCGTCGGGCGCCTCTACCGCCTCCCCCTCGCGGGCAGCCGGGCCAGGTTGACTGAGTCGAGCACCGCTTGTTGAATGCCGCAAACGAAATACTATTTTGATAACAACCCCAGCGCTGCCTATGACTAACTTACCTAGCTAGTTTTCAAAGTTACACTTCATTGCTAATATCATTAGTTATGCGAAACCCCCGTCAAGTCCGGCTCATGGGAAAGTTTCTATTCCTTTCTCTCTCTACATGTATGATTACTCCAGGAGAAACCAAGAAAAAAGCTCAAGGCCAAGGCATAATATGGGTCTGGTAGGGCAAGCCTCTGATTCAAGGAACAAGGGGAGATTGGTATACTCAAGAGAGAATTTTAGACTTTTGAATACTGCAACCGAAAGCTTATTTTGATAATAACCAAGGGCTCTCCATGGCTAATCTCAAAGAATACTCTCTATTGCTGATATAATTACTCAAGTAATTATGCGAAACTTCCGTGGTATCCGGCTTAGAGGGAAATTTATGCTCGTCTCTCTATATATATAATCACCCGGTCCTTCTTTCGGGCATTCTAGCCGCAGCCTCATAATAACATTGTCGCTTAGAAACTGAGTCTTTGATCATTGAAGCCGCCAACATGTTCACACGCTCGTTACTTCTTCTACTCACCGCATCGGCACTCCCTACCATTCAGGGCTTGGCCATTCGTCAAGCTCAGACTCCAGTATGGCTTACACTCCCACCTACGCCAGAATTACCGGCTCCAATCACGGAAGTGAAGACGCCAGTCGACGGCGTTCAGCTATGGATGCAACAGTACAATGAGGAAGCCGGTGGTACTCCTATCGTCATGATCCATGGGGGCCTAGGCTACTCGGCGTATTTCGGCGCCGTCATATCTCGCCTGATTGAGGGTGGTCACTATGTCATTGCTGTCGACCGCAGAGGCCACGGGCGAAGCACATTCAATTCCGCTGACGTATTTACGTTCGACATGTTCGCACAGGATACCTTTCAGTTGCTCAGCCAGAAGGGTATCAGCAAGTACAACGTCGTCGGCTGGTCGGACGGGGCCGCCACAACGCTGGCGGCATTGCTAAACAGCACGATCGAAGCACATATTGAGCGGGCGTTTGTCTTTGGAGGCTTCTCTGTGCCCGAGGATACGAATGCGACATTCACCGACACCGCAATATATAGCGAATTTGTTTCGCGTTGCCAAACAGAATACAGCACGCTGCAGCCAACTGCCAACTTCACCGAATTTGCGACAAAGGTGGGGACGTTGGAAGCCACCCTTCCACAGTGGACCGACGCAGATCTTGCAGAGATCAACGGCAATAAGGTCACCATCGCAGGCGCAGAATACGAAGAGGCAGTTAATCGGGATGTTGCTCCGCGCTTGAACAAGGCTATCGCGGGAAGTAATCTGGTCATACTGAGGAATGTGAGCCATTTTGCGCCATTGCAAGACCCTGACCAGTTTACCAAGGCTGTTGAAGACTTTTTTATTAGTATAACATAATTACCAAATGATTTATAGGATAGAAAGACATAATGCAAGATGTTTCCGAGGGATGGTAGGCTAGAGATAATCTGAGTTTTGCTGTATAATCGTGATTTAACTGGATTACAAACCGTTGAGATTACATACTTAGGATTTGCATCTGATATAAAATGGGTACTTTACCAGGAGGGCTGTACATCGTGCTTGAGTGTCAAAAGTGAAATGTAATTTCATTGTATCTGACGATGAGAAACTCGAGTATAATCATCAATCAATTTTCCAGCAACGAATGATGAGAATCAGACGAAAACAGCTCGCCACAGAGATTGAGAAAAAGGCAACAAGTGCCTGTAAAAAGAGAAAATAAAATAAAATTCGTGAAAAGTGATCACTGGTCACGAACACAAGAATCCACCTACGGAACACACTCTTCTTGCGGTCCCACGAATACAATTGATGCATGTAGTCTCTGAAAGGATTGACACAATACATCGCGAGCGTTACATGCTCTGTCCTGGGAGGGTCGACATCCCTGAATAGCTGTCAGCAAATCACGATGCACATACGGTGGGCGGCGGGTATTCATTCCACTCACAGCCGTCCTCATCCTCATTGACCTCCTTCTTTACAGTACACTCCTTAGCCGTGTTGATATCCTGCGTGAGCAGGTTCGCCTGCGAGCATGTGGCGCCCATACAGCCAGCCACGTCCATGGCGCCCTGAAGAGAGGTGTTCTGCCAGCCAAAGACGTAGTCGGCGTGCTGGCCGTAGCCGGTGTTGTCCCCGTAGCTGAGGTAGAAGGGCTGCGAGCCGTCTGTGGGCCACTCGTCATTGAACTGGGTTGTGTTCCAGACCACCTCGAGCATCACCTGCGGGATGCGGACAGGATGGGTAGACGGGCACTCGCCAGGCTGGTCGATGAAGGTGGTCGGGCCCGAGGTGGGATACGCGACGTGATCTTGGTGGTTCGCTGAATCCTGTCCACCTTTTTAGTAAGCAATATTATGATGATCACAGGCTTCATCTCCAAAATGTGGATGGGCAAGTTGTCGGAGGCAACAAGGCTCATCGAGCAGAACATCCTCCTTAGCAGCGCAACGGCGTGCTGGAGTGTTGTTACACGATTGCGGACAAAGCAGATGGGGCAGTTGCTTACAAGGTTGACGCCGTCCCAGCAGCTATGTAAAGGCCATTAGCACAATTTTTGACAGGTAGGTTATACGTACGTAGTGAAGAGCCAAAAGAAACTTACGTGGGGAAGAGGATGTTTGACCGGATGCCCCCTGGACAAGGCTGTGGAGGGAGGCCTTGGTAGTCATTGCTATAATCAAAGTTTTCATCAGTACAACTTCAGGACAGATCTTGGTAGTTTACTTCTGGGCACATAAATTACCTTCCCTGGCATGGTGCTGAGGTATCGCCACCATAATTGGGACCCGTGTAGCAACGAAAACAGTTTTGATACTTCAGTGTGCTGCCTGGGTTGGTACGTCGAGTGTAGTCACCGACAAGCATCCGGAACCCAGGCTTGAAGGCAGTGATGTTGAGAGAGGGGTATGACACGTAGTAGACGAGGATGCCTCCTCCGATCTGCGTGCTGAAATTGTCGTTGAACTGATAGGCTGCTCCGCCCTGCGGGACGCGATGGTAAGAGCCGTTGGAAGCCTTGAAGTACATGTTGGCCGTCCTATTGGTACGTTGGCCCTCGTTAGTATATATCAAAATCACTTTGAGATTATGTTCTTGACTAATGATAATACGCACCAGTAATTACTGCGATCCTGTGAGAAGGCACAGGTAGTGCAAGTGGTGCTATCAACGTCGCACAATGTTAGTGCAAGTCCTCCCACAGGGGACTGATCGAATTTCCTAAAGGTCTCGATTTAGGACTGCACGTACTCGTCAGAAACATCTCCCGTCGTCATAGTGGCGTTGAATGCATTGCCGCCAACGATCTGATGAACATGGCCCGATGGTACTGATCCAGGAGACACAAGAGGGTCGAGACGGTCGATGACGACCTGTGCGCAGCCCTAAAAGAAAATAGGACAGTCAGTATTCATTTGCCTCAAACTATGAATATTATGGCTGGAGATGTTGGATGTATGCATGTATGAAGCTGCTTACGAAACGGAGCATCGTGTATTGGGCGCCGCCTCCACCGAACTGTGGAGTGGGTGACGAGGTCCCCAGCACGCTCAGGGCCAGGAGGGCAATGACGCGCGACCAGGCCATGGTCTCAGTAAGTGATAGTAATAAGAGTTATGAGAGAGTGACCGAATGAAAGATAGTTTGTGGAAGCGTGTGTATATTCCGCAAGCAATGTGTCTAATATAGCCTGAGTTGAAGACAAGAAAACGAAAAGGAGAGGGTTCAACACAAAAGCCAACGAGCCAAGAAAATGGCCACTACTTATGAATTAATGAGACGACTAGCATGTTTGAATGGCCTTCGTCCTTCCAAGTATGAGGGAAAAAGAAGCATTCGCTGGGAAAATAAAGTGCCGACGCGTGCGGCGTGCGACATTGATGAATACGATGCCAAGCCTATGAGAACCAGGGAAACCGACATGCCAAACGCCTGTTTGGACGAGTAAGGGGAAGGCTGTATATTGGATTTGAGGAATAGATTTGATGCTTAATATCTGTGTCCTATCAAAACTCAGCAGGACGCAGCGGGTTCTATGCCTAATCAACCGGACAATCTGGAGTTGAAGTGGGATGAGCCGCGAATTATCAGCATGCAACCCAGAAGTAGAATCCCGTGACGTGTCAAACATTCCGCTCATATCCGAGAGAGAAAATCAAGTTGACAAATACTCAAAGGCAAGTTTGGGAATATAATAGTGCCGCCATGCAGGCACCTAAGCGGCTGGGCTGAAGGTGGTTGGTTCACATGCTGCTATCTGCAGCAGGGTCATACATGAGAGGCATCTACCCGGTGATCTTCACGGTCGGACAGGCTGGTTCCGAATTCATTAATCGAGACTTGAGGGCGTCATCTGTTCTGTGGCGTTGACCTCACTACAATGATTGTGTGTGTGTCCTTGTGAGCAGGACGGGGAGCCGTCGAATTAATATCCGGTGGGAATGGTAGACTCAGGCCGTCGAGCTCCATCGCAGAGTACTATTGAGAGGGCTATCAAACACACAGCGCCTTTTTTTTATGCGAGCTGGTATGCTTCAACGAAACGCATATTAGGAAATACATGAACTCGGCAGAGAAACAGGTCCAACAACGCCCCCCCTCCTAATATTAGACTTTCTTACCAAGTAAGAACGCGATATATGGCAAGACAGTTCTTCCAGGAATAATGAGACTCTGCAAAAGACCATCACTCATGGCGCCGAAGAATTCCTGACGCAGCACCTCAGGTTGTGTTTGAGAAAAGAAATCATCATCTGGGCCACCAGTACACAAAATCTGGTTAGAGACCATCGATGAGTCAAGTTGAAACAACACTCTCAGCAGCTAGTGATAAGAGTAGGGGAAAATGAGGAAAATAAAGACGAGAGAGAGAGAGAGAGAGAGAGAGAGAGAGAGAGAGAGAGAATGGCCCGGGAATTAATAATACTGCTACAGAGTGATGCGTGCTGTCAGAGCCAGTCTTGAAGCGGACATCTCTCGTCTTTTTTCTTTGTCTTCTCCCCTTTACCTTTTCTCTCTCTCTCTCTTTACCTTTCCCCTTTTCCCCCTCTTTTTTCCCTTTCTTCTTTCTTCTTCTCTTTTCTTTTGGGGAAAAAAAGAAGGAAGAAATTAATCTCTGTTTGATTCTCCTTTGCCTCTAGGGAGATTGATTGGTTGGTGTAAATTAAACACTTAGCAATGACTGGCGGATCCCTGCTTGCCCGGCCAACAGCCGAGGTGGAGCCGAGAGCAGATTTGATTTGTTTGGAAGGACCTTTTGCTTCTTCGCTCCTGCGGGTACCTGAGCTCGAATACTGCCCACCATCCACTCGCCACCGTACCACGTTACAACCACACATCCGAGTGACCCGTCAAGTCCCAAGGTCGTTCGTTGTGTGCTGGCGAGAGCAGCTGGCCGGCAGTTTGAGATTGTCTGGCTAAATTACTACATCAATCTCAGGTTCAACCTGTGTCTTGTTTTTGTTGTTTTTCCTTTCCTCCAAGCGAACCATTCCGACCAGACAACAGAAACAATGTCGAGGTACTCTCTCCGCCAGACTCCTCGGTAAGTTCGCAATACTACCTCACCTCATTCTGCCCAGATCGCGCACGCATTGTGTCCTCTGTCTGACTGTTGTGTGTGTGTCTCTCTCTTTCCCTCCACACAGGAAGAAGGAGCCCTTCGAGGGCATGATCGAGACGCCGAGCCGTCGCGTCTCCAAACGACAAACCTCATTGTCCTTCGAAGGCTCTGATGCCGACGCCGAGTCCAGCTCCGCCGCCGAGACGACCACCTCCTCACGCGCCACACGCGCCCTCCGGCGACGAGGCACACCCAAGTTCGTCGAGCACATTGATGACGACAACGACGAGAGCAGCACCCCTGCCCAGAACCCGGCCCGGCAGGATGGTCAGCCTGAAGAGGAGGGCGCTCCTACGAGGCGCAAGGCTGCGGCCAGCAGCAAGGCGGCGCTCGCCAACGGTGCATCTACTCCTGCCGAGGACAAGGTGGTGGACGGCTGGAAGCCCGGCATGGACCACAAGGTCGATTACTCGGGGAGATACGAGTTTGGCGGCAGTCTGGGTGTGTCTGTCATGATGATTGGCTTTCCCCTGTTGATGTGGTATATGTGGATCGGCGCAACCTACTACAACGGGGGCTTGCCCACGCGGGAAGCCGGGCAGAGCTGGGGCGACTTCTTCCAGCACCTCGGCCACCTCGTCTACACTGGCGCATTCCCTACCCTCAAGGCCTGGATCATGTACTGGGCCTTCTTCGTCTTCGAGATGCTCATGTACCTGTTCGCGCCCGGAGTCTACGCCTACGGAAAGCCCCTGCCCTTCGATGGCGGCAAGCAGCTCAAGTACTACTGCTCCGGCTTCGTGTCTCTGTACATCACCCTGGCCGTCGTGGCCGCCCTGCACCTCTCGGGCATCTACAACGCCTCCAGCATCATCGATGAGTTTGGGCCCCTGCTGTCCGTCGCCATCCTCTCTGGCTATCTCGTCTCCTTCATCGCCTACTTCTCGGCCCTCTGGCGTGGCGCCCAGCACCGCATGACTGGCTCCCCCATCTACGATTTTTTCATGGGTGCCGAGCTGAACCCGCGCATGTTTGGCATCCTGGACTTCAAGATGTTCTTCGAGGTCCGGCTGCCCTGGTACATCCTGCTGCTGCTCAGCGTCAGCACCGCGGTGCGGCAGTACGAGCAGTACGGCTATGTGTCGGGTGAGGTGTGCTTTATCGTCATGGCGCACTGGCTGTACGCCAACGCCTGCAGCAAGGGCGAGGAGCTGATCGTCACCACCTGGGACATGTACTACGAGAAGTGGGGGTTCATGCTCATCTTCTGGAACATGGCGGGCGTGCCGCTGTCTTACTGCCACTGCACCATCTACCTCGCCAGCCACGACCCTTCCGAGTACCGCTGGAACCGTGTCTTCCTGACCTTCCTATTCGCCGCCTACATCTTCACCTACTGGGTCTGGGACAGTTGCAACGGCCAGAAGAACAGCTTCCGTGCCACCGAGCGCGGCACCCTCACCAAGCGCAAGACCTTCCCCCAGGTTCCATGGCAGTGCCTCAAGGACCCCAAGAAGATCCCTACGCAGACAGGCGACTCCATCCTCGTGGACGGCTGGTACGGTCTCGCCCGCAAGGTCCACTACACGTGCGATGCCTTCTTCGCCATCTGCTGGGGTCTGATCACCGGCTTCAACAGCCCCTTCCCGTGGTTCTACCCCATCTTCTTCGTCGGCATGATCGCCCACCGTGCCTCTCGGGACATTGAGCGCTGTCGCGAGAAGTATGGAGATGCGTGGAAGGAGTATGAGAGGCAGGTCCCATACCTGTTCATCCCCGTAAGTTTCATTCCTTCACTATGGATCTCGAATAATGCATATATATAAAAAGGACAGAGAAACGTAATCTGTTACATGTGCTGACCATTGTCTTCCTCTGCTGCAGTATGTCATCTAAGCAGGCTCATAACCATATCCATGGCCCCCTCGGAAGGTGAGGAGGTTTACAGGAGAGTAGGAATGCAGAGAAGGCAGGGAGCGGGCCATGACTTGATATAACTTCTGGTTCGATTCAGCTTGTATATGTTCCCAAAAAGTACTTGCTTTTAACTCTTGCATCTCTTTACGTTGGTAACAGTCTTTCTGTTCCTATATTAGATGGAACCTTGTCCGACGACTAGAAAACTATTTGATGGCGCCAGGGTAGAAGGAGGGGATGGAGAAAGGAAAACAAGAAAAGGAAAGAGAGAGAGTGAGAAGACAGAAAGGGGGTCTGGTGGGACTTGGTGAAGGGGCGCGGACAATGATCCAATGCGACCTGATGGCTTGATCGCAGCACCACCACCCGCGTTGCATCGTCTGCGTGTTTGTATGCATGTATATGTATATATATATATATATATATATATATATATACGTAGCACTTCGCGAGCAGCGAAAAGGGACACATACCCAATTAATTAATGGACATTTCTACATAAGAAAAAAAGCAGTGATGAAAATTTCTGCATCCTGTATTGTTGACTGTTGAGCATTTGTCTCCTCGTTCCGTGAGCGTTGGGAAACGTCGAGAGCCAATAGTCAAGAGTAAGACGAGAGGTAGATAGATAGATGCTGGGCCCACGCCGGTGATGAGTGAGGGACATGGAGGCGGAAAATAGTAAAGACTTTAAGCTCCTAAGGGATGTGATGGCCTCGGACAGCATATATGTTGTAGGACAGCAGCAGTCAGGTCGGGCGGGACATCGATACACACAGAGGATGCCAAAACGAAATGTCGAGGCAGGGAGAAAGTTTGAGAGGATGAAGTACAATGCAAAAACACACTTGTCAGTACTGAATGCAACCGTGAAACCCAGAAATCGCAGAATCAATGCAGCATTACTCCCATCCTACACTACAATCTTCTCCCACACAACCACTTCCCTCCCGCCTTCCAACATCTATGACGAGAAAAAACCAACCGATGATGCCCGCCTAATGTGACAGATTTTACACGTATATGCTCCAGACGCACCGTTCCCCATCATCCGTCCTCCTCCGTCTTTGCCCCCCTTTCGTTTATCCTGGTCAGGGGAGTGGACCGCCCGTGACTGAATGCAGGTGTTTTCCCCAGAGCATGTGACCCGTTTACCCAGAGTCCCGAGCTGAATCCGTCGTGACTTGTGCGCTACCGCCGACTGTGTCGTTCTTGTGAGCTTCAAAGAGGACCTTGCGCAAGGTTTCCAGTCGCCGGTCCGCTTCGGACGATCGTGTCGGCGGGTCGAAGCGTGGGCAGCGAAGCGCTTAGCAGCTGACGTTCAGGGAGGCCTTGGAGTTCATGAGCAGCGCAACAATGAGACCGTACAGACCTGTTGGGTGGTGGATTCTGTCAGCTTCTGCCCATCGACGTCTGACCTCGGCTCCTCGAGATGACACGGGAGCAGGAGGATGCAGCTGTTGTTTCTAAAAATAACTCACCCAAGACCTCAGCGAAAATGAGAATCAGAATCATGCCAACAAAGAGCCTGGGCTGCTGGGCAGTACCGCGCACACCAGCATCACCGACGATGCCGATGGCGAAACCTGCGGCCAGACCGGCGAGGCCGACGGCCAGACCGGCACCGAGCTGAATGAAGCCGGTGAACAGGGGATAGTCGGTCTGCTTGAGACCATCGGAGATGAGGACAGAGACGACAAGGCCATAGATACCGATGATACCGGCCATAATGACGGGGACAATGTCTAGAGGTTATCGGTAAGCAAGTCATCGTCGTCGGAGAGAAAAGTAGCCTCTTGTTGCCGGGACGTACTCTTCACGATGAGGTCAGGTCGCAGGACACCCATCGCCGCGATACCCACGCCGGACTTGGCGGTACCGTATGACGCGCCGAGACATGTGAAAACAATTGCGGCCGTGCAGCCCATGGCACCGAAGAAGGGCTAGAAGGTTGTCAGCATCACGTCGTCCTCGATGGTGTTCTCTCGTGAATAGATTCGTCTCGGGCCGGAGGAAGCTTTTGGGGATGGCAACGACGACGGTGGGCAGGAAGGCGCCCAAGGAAGTAAACTAACCGCATAGACGGGGCTGCGAGTTCATCAAGATTAGCTGGAGATGTCATCTAAGGTCGATTTCGAGGTGTTTGGGATAGGTCGAGGGAGGTGATGTTTCTGGTCTAAGCTTCAAGTGACGGCAGGGGAGCTTCGGGGCGCCCATCAGCAGCAAGTACTTACCACAGATCTGAAGGCATCTTGGCGGTTGTGGAAGATGAACAAGAAGTAAATGAGGAGGTAGGAGGAGAGTGTGAGGATGGAGTGGTAGCGATAGCGCGTTGCAAGTCGTAAAGGCGAAAGGGCGTTGTTGAGAGTGTTTGTTTTGGGTGGGTGAGGAATAGAAGTAGCAGCTAGCTTGGGGCCAGTGAGTGGATGGATGATGGTGACGAGTTGCGAGTTGCGTCGCCTGCTGCAGGTTGCAGCTGGAATCCGTCTTTGATTGGGAGGGCAAGGTTTTGCCTGGCTCCTTGTCCTGCGGCAAATCCTCCAGCAGGGGGGATGGAAACGCTGGGCGCGCTGGGCAGGCCCTGAAGCCAAGCCTGAACGCAGGCCAGCTCAGCACCTCCCAGGCAATGCCAGGTCACCAGCAGAGCGGAACGGCTTGTCAGCAGCAGCTTGGGGCCGGGAAACGCAACAACTAAATGATCCTATCAGCTTATCGGCAAGCCCCACTTTAAACTCTTTCCAATCTTTTTTTCCCCCAAGCCTTGGGCAAGGCCAATCCCAACACTCAACTCACCCATTCCCCATCATCATCACCATTTGGATCCAGAATACAGGGCGATCTACGGAAAGGAACCCTGCTGTGTGCCTCTTTGCCTCTCTCACTTGGATAAACTCCCAATCCATTTCTCGGAGCCAACATGTCTAACCAGAACGAGTCTGCCGCGTGGCCCATCGCCGATGCTGCCCTGTCCCAGGTACGTGACCACTCGAGAGCTGATTGAGACCCCCTCGTCATTGCTATACATGACATCGACTAACAGAAGGGTAAAATAGGAAATCCTGGACCTGATCCAGTCGGCCAGCCACTACCGCCAGCTCAAGAAGGGTGCCAACGAGGCGACCAAGGCGCTGAACCGCGGAACGGCTGAGGTCGTCGTGCTCGCTGCCGACACGTCGCCTCTGGCCATCCTCCTGCACATTCCTCTCCTGGCCGAAGACAAGAACACCCCCTATGTGAGTCGCACCTGACCTCCGAAGTCGTCGAACCGCCCACCACACGCATACTGGTGCCAGCAGGCTGACTTTAAGCCCCCGCAGGTCTACGTCCCCTCGAAGATCGCCCTCGGCCGAGCCTGCGGTGTCTCGCGCGCCGTGATCGCCGCTGCCATTACCAGCAACGAGGCCTCTGACCTGATGGGCCAGATTCGGGCTCTGAAGGACAAGGTGGAGAGACTGGCTATCTAAAGAGTCTCGGATCGGGGGCCGCTGCACGCCAGAGATGGCTTGCTCAAACATGCATTGTGCTTTTTGTGTAGCCTAACAACTGGAATCGCCCCTTCGGGCGCCGAATTGTTGATAGCCAAATCAAAAAGAGTCAAAGCAGCCAACAAGCCCGAAAATATCTTGATCGTCCGCGAGACCCTCTATCGTGAATAGCGAGCTCGCAGCAAGTTGTCTGGTCGCTACAACCTGAGAAGCTCTAGCAGGATGGGCGCTTCTTTCGAAAAGCCGAAGAGAGGGGCTCGGACAGAGTGAGACTTGCAGGACGCGGTTTCAACACCTGTGCGGATATTTGCCTCGTGTCGTCCAAGGACAGCAGCAAAGAGGCAAATTGTCAAGAGTGACGCCGGGCACGAGAAGGTGAAGATACGTGGGAGAGCATCTCTGCACACGCAAACAAACGTCTTTGGGCCCCGACTGCCGTCTCTCGAGGATCGTGACACGACGTTAAAAAAAAAAAAAAAAAAAGACAACCCTCTAAATTGTGTGTAAGACGTCTCTCGGCTGACCTTGTTAGGGCCTCGACCTCTTTCCACGGTATTTAGAATCCGCGCCCGCATCCGTGCCTGTCCCGCCCTCGGCAGCTGGACTCCTCACTACAATCCATTATGGACTTGTTCAATCCTAGCACAAACTTTAGAGCAGCACGTGAGGAGCTCGAGCGTGTCGCTGGAATATTCGCACGTAGGGAACGCGGTCAGGAGCGGCGGGTGCATCGTAGTCTAAGAGTATTGTTGTTCTGATGGGCCGTGTTCGGCTGACGGCCTCGACTGCTCGATTCCTGTTCTCCTTCGCAGCAGCGGGGTGGTACGCTATGAAAAGGAGGACACTGCTTCTTCTTGAAATCGTTGGCATGACGATGGATAAATTGTATATAGTGAGGAAGGACGAACGAACGAACAACCGGATACGCCTGTCGTTGTTGACGCATCGCACGATGTATCGTCGTCCATTGCTGCAGCGACACGGCGCTATCCATGGCCGTGCGAAGTGTAAGCTCTATCGACGGGACAATGTGACACCTTAAGGAAGTCGGCCCGGGGGTCCTGTCCTTCTAGCTTCTGGATCTTATCACGATTCTGCCATGTATGCATAGTATGAGAGCACCATATGCTGCATGCAAGGGCCAGTTCGGATCAACGTGATGCGGCCGCGCGGCGAGGTGGCAGGTGACTCTCCTGCTGGCTTATCAGGGCCCGAGATAGGATCGTCTCTTGGGTGGAGCGTTTTGGTCCCGGGTGAAACTCGGCGTAGCAAAAAGTGCGCGACTCTCCCTTCCCTCCCTGGCAGCTAATTACAGTACTCGTTGTTATCCTTAGGCTCTGCGATTCCCTTGAGTCTTGACAGCGCGCGCGCGCGCGAGAGAGAGAGAGAAGGGAGGAGGAGAGAATGGTCCGTTCCAGCCAGTTACAGTAAGGGCTTATCAATGGGGGTGGAAATGGGCAAGCCAAGCAACCGGGTCACCGTCAGCCAGGAGACCAGACCAAACGTCGTGTCCTCGTGTGATTCGTGTCGTACCCGAGCGGTCACGGACGGATTCGGAAGAGATGGTGGTTAGTGGTGTTGGTGCTTGGTGCCTGGTGCCCTTGTATGCAGCCCATGCATGCGTGGTGGGCGCCTATGCACACTTCACCTGCAGATGCACACATTGCTGCTGCAGTCGAGCGAGAAAGAGAATCAGATCCCGGGTCCCTCTCCGCCTCTCCTTCACACACCTCCGTCCCTCTCCACGATTCGGTGGGGCCGCTCGTGGGTCCCAAGAAGGGGTGCGAGCGTATCAAGCCCATTAAAGAAGACTTCGTCGCGGTTTCGGCTGGTCGCATCTTTAGGCTGGGACTCTGGGTTTTTCAGGGTCCATTCCTTGCTCTTGAAGATCCCCTGCCTGCCTGCCTGCTTGCTGTCTTTGGTCATGCGGTGGACTTTTGTCAAATGCATTGTTGAGATATCGTCAAGGGCGACAGCGAGGATTGAGGACTGATGTGTGCAATGAGGATTCAGTTCTCTCCCCCGACCTCCCCCCCCCCCTCTTCTCTTTTTCGCCTATCCTCGACGCGGAGTATTTGTCAGCCAGCCTGTCAGCCAGCCAGCCAGTCAACCAGTAGGTCAGCAAGGACGACGTTTCAAAATTTATGGTACTACTACCACATACTCCGTACGTATTGCGCACGCGCCCAAACATTTTTGTTCGAGGCCTTGTGTGTGTGTTTGAGTCAGCCTCCTCTTCCCCATTTGCAACGATCCTTCATATAACATGATGGTACGTAACTACCGTGTGTGCCGCAGTAGCAGCATGAGTTGATGGCCAGCTGGTTCAACGCACACATGCACGCACAAACACACATGGTGAGGTGTAACTACCTCCACAAAATCTGCTGGGGCTTTTCCACTAGTGAGTGTCGCAAAAACAATAGATGGATGATTGTTGGCTTGCTGTCGGGTTCGCCATGTGTGTTGTGTTTCTGCACGCGCCATGTCGGTGATGTCCTTTTCCATCCATCTGTCCAATCTAGCCCAGCCAGTCAGTCAAGAACAAGCCATGCCACGCTGTCCGCCCTCTTTCCCGTCCCACCAGATGGATGGATGAGATGGATGGATGAGATGGATGCAATGGATGCAATGGATGCATGGGGTTTGTAGCCAAGGCAGGCTAGGGCATGAATTATTAGGTACTACGGTACTACATGGGGGGGGGGGGGGAAGATGCCCGGCTGGTTGGCTGGGCTGGGGCTGGGCCTCTGCCATGGTAGAGAGGGATTAGGCCTGGGCCTGTTCATCGTGTTATGCTCTCTTATTAGTAACTTCGAGACCACGCCTTGTCTTTCTTTTGACGAGTCAGATGGGGCAATGCGGTCACTTTTTGGTCTGGTCCTGTTTCGTCGTCGGTGGTTTGTGGCTCTTCTCCTTCAAGGTTGGGCCGTCATCCAATTCCTCCCACAGCAACATAATTCGAGTTACATACCTATGCGTTTTGTACATGACATCCTTTGGGAGGCTGAATGCCCTCCAATGCATTCCATTTGATGGAGGTGGAGGGTGGGTGGCTCTTTCTCTTTGGCGACAGCGGATGCGCCCACATGGCCGCACGGGACCCACGGGCAGTGCTACACTGCTACCCTAGCGTGCCTTTTACCTTGAGTACTTATATAAAGTACGTACCTATACGATGGGAACACGCCGGGAGGGTATCCCGATCCCCAGCAAGGGTCTTACATACACAGTAGGGGTGGGGGGGGTCCCCTGCTCCCGGCATTTCAAGGGAAGGAACCAGGCTTTTTCTTCTTTTTTTTCTTTCTTTTTTCCTCACGCCTGTCGTACTACAACAAGGTCACCAGGACCGAGGCCAGGCTCCCAAGCACTCGCGTCATCCACCAAGCCCCCAGCCAGCCCAGCCAGCCCAAGGCCCAAGCCCCAGCCGAGCCGAGAACCAGCCGCCTGTCCCGGAAGTTGTTAGATTTCGCTCGAGATGATGGACAGGAGGAAGAGGAGGAGAAATGAACGATTCATACAACCAAGTCAAAAGGAAGGACAGAATATATTGTGATTAGTATCAATGGGAGTAAATAGTCCCGCGCCCGTGCCACGACACGATGCAACCAAGAAACTGGAATTCGCCCTTGGGAACTGACACTGTAACAATGGATTGATTGATTGACTGGCTGGCTGGCTGGCTGGCTGACTTGACTTACTGAGACGGACACCTGTCGTGTCTGGGGACCAAAGCTGGCAACCTACGGTCAGGCCCTTGCAGGCCTGTATGTACGAATGGCAAGGGACCTCCTCTTCATCCTTTTTTTTCCCTGTCCCTTTCTTGTTTGCTTGGTACATTATGATTATTATCATCATCATCATCTTCTTCTTCTTTTTCCTCAAGGTCAATAGTCCTTGTCAGTTCTTGGCTCCTGTAACTTGTTTGTCATTGCTTGGTTCGCCACCACCCACCGAAAGCGGAGCCTCGCCTGGTCCCTCTCGCTATCATCAGCCTCGTCACCAGACCGCCCACCCCGTCCCGACGCCACGTCCCCCTTCCTCGTCGCGGGACACAGTAGCCTCTTTCGACAAGGAGTACTTACTAGAGGAATTGCAAGTAAGTGAGCAAAAGTCTACACCTCCGGCTCGACCGACCACCAGCCAGCACACACTCATACAACTCACACAACTCCTACACATCCTCTCAACCTCTCCAGATAGTACTTACTGTACTTGCACACCCCTCCCCCTGCACTCCACCCCCAGAAAGTACACCATACTACTACCTAATCAAGATCGTCGCCCATCTGACGTCCCCGGAACAAAGCACCCCTGCCCGGCCTGCCCTTTCTCTCTGTCCCTCCCTCCCCCTGCCCGGCCTTTCTGCCCTGTACTATGTACTATGTACTGTACACACACACCCCCCCTGACGTCGGTCCCTATTTGCCGCCCTTTCCAGCATCTTCCCTTTCGTCTCTTGCTGTCGCTATCCTCGGATCGAGTCACCACGTAAGTGGCATGTTTGCCTACAGTACATAACATTGCCAATTTCCCGCTTTCCGCCAGCCTTGTCTGCCTTGTCTCTCTCTCTTCCTTTCTTATTTCTTCCTTCTCCTTGTGACTACCTCAGCTTCAACCCACTCTTAAGAGACGTCCTCCTCTTTCCGACTCTCACCACCACCACCACCACCACCACCACCACCCCCCTTCTCCTTCTCCTCCTCCTCCTCCTCCTCCTCCTAATCCAACCACATACTTCCCCCATCCCTCCTCGACATACCTCGGCCGACTTTCCCTCTGTCGCCGTCTTCCTACGAGCCGTTCCACCACACTCCTACACACATACACCCAACCACCAAGCAAAATGGCCAAGCCCAGGTGCCCAGCCAAGATCGAAGGCAAGGAGTGCCGAAAGCTGGCCCACCCCATCGTCGGCAAGTGTGACGACTGCGGCAAGCTCTTCTGCAGCGCACACAGGTTCATGGAGGAACACAATTGCGAGATGGCCGATGTGGTAAGTTCTAAAGCGGTTCTAACCCGGAACCAGGTGGATCCAGAGGTGCTAACCTATACGTCTCTCAACGGTTTCAGACCAAGACCAAGCTCTTCCAGGAGAACGCCGCCCAGCTCCTCAAGGAGCGCACTCAGGTCGTCAGGATATAAAGGTGGTCGTCTACCCAGATACACACGATTTTACGATGAGAGAACCTCGACTGGTCGTCGTATTATACCATCCCCGACAATCTCTCAACATGTCTCGGAAGGAGTCATTCAAATCCTTGGACTCGCTTTCGAGAGAGAGAAAAAGAGACAGACGAGACCTTCATATACTCCTGAACGACATCGATACTACACACACACACCATACACACACAAGGAAGCAAGCAGCACTGGCTGCGTGAGAGGGGGGAGCGGATGAAGATGGAAAATCCAAACCCTCTTCTTCTATGTATATCATACCAC
Organism: Cryphonectria carpinicola; assembly: GCA_014849955.1. Taxonomy (NCBI): domain Eukaryota; kingdom Fungi; phylum Ascomycota; class Sordariomycetes; order Diaporthales; family Cryphonectriaceae; genus Cryphonectria; species Cryphonectria carpinicola. The sequence goes on along the minus strand of JACWRQ010000510.1, from coordinate 4,398 downwards.
CCCTAATCTCTCTTGTCTACGCATCGGCGCCTTTGGTGGAAGGAGGAGCCGGTCCTGCCAATTCACACTTGATTTTTTTTATATCTGTTTTGTTGTTCCTATGAGCGATATTTTTTTGTTGGCATGGAGGGCGGTCTTTTGTCCTGCATATTTGAGCTGGTGATCTGATCTGATTGTTTCCTTATTTCCCCTCGGGCAGAGAGATAGATATGAGAGAGATAGGGGGGGCCTTTCCAAGATTGGGGGGGAGGGGGGGGAATGTATGGATTGGGCGGGTGTTGTTTGTGTGACTGCTTACAAAACAGCCAACATGGGAACGAACAACCCATTACTACCATTCCTTTCCGTCCTCGTGATAGTTTTACGAATCGTAGCTTTTTTCTGTTTTGTTTTTTTTTCTTATGAATTGCCACCCAGCCCAAACTGCACTGAAAAATTTCTCGCAACACGAGATTTCCTCGTTTTTTTTTTTGGGGGAATCGTCATATCCTTCCTTCATTGTCGAATCACACCCACCTTATCGTTCGTGTTGGGGCGGCGCTCGCGTCCCAAATGGGGCAGTGAGTGGTTCTTGCCAACGTAGACGGACGCATGCGGGCGGGCCCCCCTTTCTCTTGGAATCCTTGAGTCATGGAAAACGCGAAGAAAAGAGTTTAAAAAGGCGACAACAGACAACAGCTTTTGCTCTGGGCGGACGGACGGATTTATCCGGGACCGGGGGAGTAGCCTAGACCAAAAAGGTCACGTCATTGTTGACGTTTCTTTGCTATATACTAAATAAGTACTTACTTGAATACTTGCTTATACTACACAGCGATCGAAGAGCGAGAGAGAGAAGAAGAAGAAGAAGAAAAAAAAAGGTTTGGTTCGGATGAAGCCCGAGCCAAGACAAGACTTGACTGACGACAATCTCACTGGAGTGTATCAGTGCTTGTTTGTGGGTTCTCTCTAAATATAACCAGACCACAAGCCATTTATCTGTCCAGGTCCGTACGCATTAATACACGTGTGACGTGTTCAAAGCAAGGCACCACAAGGTGCGTTTCAAAGAACAGGAACTGTTGTTGTTCAAGCATAGAAATATTAATTTGTTCCCAAAAAGGATGTTTAGGGTCGATGTCCAGTAGGGAGTATCTGTCTATCTATCTATCTATCTATCTCTCTCGCTACATTTACATATACATATACATGAATGCATGCATGCATCTAAACCAAGAATTCCTCAGTCAACCAGTGCCTCAGCACCACATATCCCTCGCTGTGTGACTCCTTATCGATGCGCACGATAATGGCAGCATGGCTGTGGCGGTTGCGATGGATCCAGACCGGGTACTTGCGCCAGCCGAGGCTGTCGAGGGCCGAGATCATCTCGAACTGGCAGGGCGCCAGGGCCAGCGTCGGCTGGCCCGGCTGGCTCTGCTTGCGCTCGAGCCGCAGGATGTTCGCATCGCTGGCCCGCCTGGCCGCCACGTTGTTCTGGGCCCTCTCAGAGTCCTGCTTCTCCAGCAGAGGCTCGTGGGCCTCCTTCTCGGGGTCCGAGACCTCGCCCTCGGACCCCTCGTCGTCGTCGTCGTCGTCGTCGTCATCGTCCGTCAGGCCGAGGTACTCATTCTGCTGAAAGCTGTTCAGGCCCTCGTAGACATCCTCGACGGCCTCCCGGATCTCGTTGATGATGAGGGTGGGCGGCCGGTAGTCGGCGATGTTGATGCCCGCCAGGCCCTTCTCGTGCAGTGCGATGCGCTTGGAGCTCCGTACCGTCTGGATGACGCTGTTGATGAGGAAGGCCACGATGCCGATGGGCACGAAGATGACCAGCGCAACGATCAGGGGCATGCGCCGTATCCACTTGGTAGCCCACTCGGGAAACGGCTCCTTCTTCCAGGCGTGCGGCGGGATATGCTCGACGGGGTGCACCGGGTCGAGGATGACATCCTCGTAGCCCTTCAGATAGTTGACCCGCACCCTGTCCGTGTTTATGTAGGGGTCGGTCTTGGCTATGGCGGAGGTGTAGTAGACGGTGCTCCGGTCGTTCTCGATGTTGGCGTACAGCGTGCGCCGCTTGAACCTGGCTAGTCCCTTGTAGAAGATAGAGTTGCGGTCGGCCAGCACGGCGAGCAAGGGGCGGCCCGTGTCGCGGAACTTGTCGATGAGGAAGAGCTGCCTGCCAGACATGGACAGGGTGCGGGCGCCGAGGACGTTCCAGAGATGGTTGGCGGTGCCATGCAGCGGGGTGCGGACGCCGAGGAAGGGGCTGGCAAAGGCCGTGAAGTTCATGCACTCGAGCTCGTCCAGCGTCCCCTTGGCGTACAGCAGGCCGATGGCATAGCGCGCGACAAGACCGCCGTGGCTGTAGCCGATGATGGACAGCTTCCTGATCCTGCCCCCGCGCCGCTCAATCGCCTGCAGCTCCTCCTGGATCTCGAGGCACACCCTCTCGCCCCCGAGCTCGGCGCCGTCGTAGGTGAAGGAACCGCTGTTCCTCTTGGCGCAGAGGATGTAGAGTTTATCGGCAGGGTGTTTCGCGCGTAGGGCCTTGGCGATGCTCGCCATGTGGTTTGGGTTTCCCCATAGCTAAAAGAGAGAGAGAGAGAGAGAAGAGGTGACCTTGTCAGCGACCTGTTCTGTTCCATAGGGGGGAGAGGGAGAGAGAGACAGATCAGTGGTGCGTGGAGTGGCGTGCAATGTGCAGGGCAGGGGCAAAATAGGAGACGGGGAATCGAATCGTATCAGACCAGATCAAGACGATTACAGCACGGGAAGAAGAAGAAGAAGGAAACAACCAGGAGAACAAGACAACATACCCCATGGACCAAAACAACGAGGTGGTCCGCCTCGATCTCACCGCCGGTATAATCAGCCATCTCGTCGTAATGGCTGATCAGGGACCGGTCGATGGATCGGATCGAGAAGGGCAGCAGCTTGGGTGTTTTTTGTAGTGGGTTGTTGGGTTTGGGCCAGGTGGGATGGCGAGCCGCGAAAAGACGGGCTGCCGCCAAACCACCGCTAAGTCCGGGCGGTGGTGCCCTGCAGTGCAGTACAGTGGCTCAAGTTATCCTCTCCTTTTTTCTTTTTTTTTTTTTGTTTTGCTTGATCAGCCACAACGACCACTGCAGATGCTGCTGCTGCTGTCAGACAGTCTTGCAGGGGTTTGTTTCTATGCAATTATGCACGTATGCACGTACTGCACAGCCACACAATTCCCCCCCTCCGTTCCGTTCAAATGAGAAGCGATAGATTGAAATTGACTTGAAATGTCCTTCTCCTCTCTCCCTCGCTTCCTCTGAACTGTGCATGTAAGCGTCTGTTTCGATATTAGTAAGCCATCCAGTCTCGTTTGCGTGATCTTCTAGTTTTAGTGTTGTTGTTGTTGCTGCTGCTGCTGCTGTTGTTGTTGATGGTTGGCCGGACGTCCGTATTTGACTTGTGGCCAACAACAGGAAAAGGAGGAGTCGTCTTTGGATAAGAACAACTTTTTCAACTGCCAACGAGGCACACAATGCGGAGGACAGACAGACAGATAAATAAATACATAATTTCGAAGCTCTCGACCTGTGACAAGCCCCCACAGATAAGAACCTCAAACTTCTTTTATGCCTATCTGGATCAACAAGATAAGAGGGGGAACGCCCTGCATGGCGTCAAGGAGGTATTCTTACTTTTTTTTCCCAGTTGGACTTCGGTGACCGATAAGTATCTATGTACATCAAATGAGAATGCGCTTGGAGTACTTGGCCGCCCTTCCTCTCATATCCACTCACTTCACTTCTCGATCCGGTTGAGTGGTGGTGGAAATCTCGAGGCCAGTTTAATGATAGTAGCTCTTAAAAATAAAATAACAAAGAAGCTCTGCCCTTCAACTACCACACTACAAAGGTACAAACGATACGCTGCGTATCTATCTATCTTTTGGTCATATACATAGTAGGAGTCGAATTACTTTATACAGAGAGAGTGTGTGTGTTTTACAACCCGTAAATATATAAATCACATTACAGTGACGATGATAGCAGCACACTACTAGCAATAGTGTATGGTACGTACAACAATGTAAGCGCATTACAGCGGGTTACAGCGGGTCCCACCGTGCCTTCTAGCCTCCCTAACAGTTCAGCCCTCTCTGCTGTGGAAACTTCCTGGGCACCCCCAGAGACCCACTGTACCCTTCAGCCTCACAGGGGTGTCCGTTTCTTTCTGACTTCGACATCAACCAAACCTTTTTCCACAACCCAAACAAAGGACATATATCAACCAACAGTCGCCCGTTCAATGACCCCAGTCTTTTTTTTTGTTGACGCAAACAAATCAAGGGCTTATACAGGACCTTTCCGACTTTCTCTCTCTCTCTCTCTCTCTCTCTCTCTCTCTCTCTCTCTCTCTCTCTCTCTCTCTCTCTCCCTC
>JACWRQ010000050.1:94825-129990 GCA_014849955.1 Cryphonectria carpinicola | reverse complement strand
GGAGAGCGGCGCATGCCCACCCCGCCTCCGGTCCCCCGTGATGGTCTGTTGCTCTCTCTCTCGCGCTCCCCCTCTCTTTTTTTTTTTTTGTTGGGAATCGGGAACAATAGACATAATTCACTACTATTATATCGTATGTCCTTAAGTAGTCTTGGCAAGTCCTACAATATAACTCGGTCCACAGCGGGAAGTGAACGGTTTTGTTGATATCTGGGATGTTAAAGTGGAGGGCAGGGTTTCCGGGAGTGGCTGACGAGGCCTGTGCCGGTCAAGCTCCAAGGCCGCATAATCTATCTCATTTCGATAGTAGACGATAATTGCGCTCGGGGGAGTAAGAGAGAGAGAGAGAGAGAGAGTGTGTGTGTGTGTGTGTGTGTGTCTGTGTGTATGTGGAATGGTATCTGTGACGGAATCGTCAAGCATGATGGTATTCGAAGCCCGAAGACAGCTTCTCGGTCATGATCATCATCAAACCATGACATGAAGCCATACACATCTATGTGCAGCAGAAAAAAAGTAAACCCACGCCCGACCTGCCATCTCAAGTGATGACCCCGCTGGAGGGGGGAAAGAGATCTGAGACACTGACAAGGTCGAAACGCATGGGTTGCAGTCTTGCTCGAAAGGAGACCTTGTCACCCGTTCTCCAGAGCCGCAATGCCATCCATCCACTCAAACCACATCTTTCCTTTTTCTTTCTCTCGAACCATCAAAAGCGAGTCTCGATCTCCTGTCGTCGCATCGTTTGGTGTGGGTGTGGGCGGTGGGGGGTTTTCGAAGTTGTGCAATTCCTTCCCTTTCCCTTCTCGACCAAGGGAAGGAAGAAAAAAAGATCCACACCCTCTGTGCGTGTCTGTGTGATGTGGAGCAGTCCTTTGGGCTCCAGCTGATTCTCTCTCTCTCTCTCTCTCTGACCACCGCAATAATTGGATCGTCAGGGCAGGTCCATGTCCCCCCCAGTGATCCCCTTCCTCGATCAACTAACTCCTCCCCCCTCCCCCCACCCCACAAGCCGTGCCGGGTGATCTAGCTGGGCCTGGATAGGTGTTCCGAGAACCATGCAGGGACCGGGAATGGGGCAAGTGGACGTGTCTTGGGTGCCAGGTGGTGGGTGGTCCCTTTTTGCTGGACCCTTGTTCATTCACGACGGGATGTCAATTTGCGATATCGCCGACGATATCGTCATGCCTACATACTTCATAGTATACTCATGTATGTACGTATGTATGTACGTACGTACAGTCAGAGTTTCAAGATTGTGTGATTTATGTACCTCGAGACCGTTGAGGGCGAGGGCGCACATCAAATCAATCAATCATTCGACGGGGTGTGTAACAGGTCCTACTGTATTGTACGTAATTACATAGTACTTACGTGATCACCCTGATCACCCTCTCTGTCCCGCAGCAACCCGAGATGCCCTCGACTATTTGCAAACACGAGCTGTGTGTGTGGGTGTGAGCTTGCCCCCCCCCCCCGTCCAGGTGTGATTGGTTAGGTTGGGGTGCTTGGGCGACAGCCTCTTTTTTTTCTTGCTTTCTTTCTTTCTTTTTTTTGCCGAGAGCCACGATTTCCCTTGCACGACCCACGAGGACAAGAACAATACATATACGCACCACAATACAGGGTTGACAATCCTTCGTGCGTCATGCCCATGGTCCCTATATTTCTTTCGTGTGGGGAATACCGACATACGTTCATAAGAAGGGGGAAGAGGAGGGGGAACAACAAATGAACGTCGGATTCGCCGAGACGCAAGTACGACCACCACCATCTACTATGCTGCTTAACCGTCTATCCCAGACAGACAGAACCATTACTAGACTATGTGTGCAGATCTTCACCATCTCTTTGCTGCCCCCCCCCCCTCTCTTCTTCCCAGCGCACCGGCGCAAGACAACATCCGCACGATTCCGGCTGTGATCAGACACGCACACTGCAAAATCACGATAGTAAATATCCAGGATCCCCTTCAGCCTTGGAAGGGAGAGAGGGGGGGGGGGACGGGTTCCTCCACAAACTCCCCGATCTGAAACCGTCACGAGCGATTCTGTCGAAGCGAGAACTCCGCCATCCAAAGAAAAGAAGAAGAAAAAGAGTCCGAGACCACCCTCGACAACAACCCCCCGTGGTTACATTCACGAGAGCTAACGTTTCGACGATCATTGCCTTGCACTAGCTGCTGCGGTCAGATTTCACACACACACACACACACACACACACACACACACACAGGGGGAGAGGTTAGTTCAATAGTTTTGACTATGGTGGTGGTTGCAACACACTGGATCTGTAGTGCGGCAGGACAACTGGGCACCACCACCACCACCCAAGCGGGATGAGGCTCGACCGGGCTTCTGCTGCAGTGGAAGTGATAGTTGGTGGTAGTGGTAGTAGCAGTAGCAGCAGCAAGAAGCCCCCTGTTGCATAATACGGTGTCGGATACCGGAACTTTTAAGCTTCATGTGGTGGTGTCGACCGCGCCAGAACGCCATGCTCAAGGGGGGGGGAAGAGGGGGGGGAAGTGTGAGTGCTGTTAGGAATAATACGTGCCTTGATTCTTTGTTGGTTTACTCCACACGAGCTGCAGAACCTCAGACAAGAACGAGACCATTCATCACATCCATTCTCACCATCTCGATCCGAGGCGGGACTCGGCACCAAGCCAACAACAATACAGGTAAAAAGTAAGCGAACGAAATGAAATATACACAGTAACGAACGAACCTGCGAACCGAATGGAACCTCCTCCCCCCCGCCCCCCTTCTCCCTCCACACATGCTCAAGTAGGGCTGATGGATGTGATGTGTTGGTTGCATGGATGCATGTCTCGCCTGTGTTTGTGAGACACACAGTCAATATCGGAAGAACGTTTCCCTTGTGATGGAGCGAGCGGCTCATCCATGCCGGATCCTGAACCAGAGTAGTAGTACTATGGTAGTAATCAAAAACCCGCAGAACAAGGGGAGGGGAGGGGGGGTCGTGAGCGCTGTGCCTGTCTGGGTTGCGGAGCAATATGGTGTGTAATTAATAGAATATCACGTATGGAGAGGGATAGGCCAGGGCTACCCGGCGAGCCGGACCGTCGCAATCACGTTGTATGTACGTTTTCTTTTTCTTTCTTTTTCTTTCTTTTTCTTTTTTTTAGAGAAGAAATGAGGTGACCCTTTGCTAGTGAGGAATTACTCTAGTACTTGCACCCTGTCACAATCTCCCAACCTACACAAGTGTGTCTGACTAACTGACTTTTACGTCCTGCATCGCCTTGCTTGCGTCTGACCTGCAGTGCGATGGTGGCAGCCGTCACACCGGTTTTCTTCTTCTAGGGAGTGTGCCAAGTCGGGGCTGGCGAACGCAACACGCCCAGCACGTCCTGTATCGAACAAGCGTCGTAAGAGTAGTATCGTCTAGGTAGAAGTAGTAAGAGCCTGCAAGCCACGTTGAACAGCAATCAAGAAATTATGATATGCAGGACCTAAGGAACGCCAACGGCTGGGCCTGGCCCTGCAACCCCCCCCCCCTGGCCCAGGCCCGCCCAGCCGATCTCGTCGCCATGTGGTGGCCATGGTTTTCGACGTTCCCGGCAGAATGGTAGAGCTCATTTCGAGAGAGCACAGGCGAAAGCCAAAAAAAGAGTTGAGTGAAGAGAAGGACGAACAAGAAGAGAAAGTAACGATACTCTTTCCCTTGTAGGGCTAGCCTTGGTCTTGTGAGCCCCCTTCCCTGACTGTCAGGAGAGAAAAAGACGAAGAAGGCGGTCCAACACGGCTTTGAGGCGGGTACGAAGCCATGCCTGAAACGTTGACTTCGTCTTCTTCATCAGCTTCATTTCTCTCTCTCTCTCTCTCTCTCTCTCTCTCTCTCTCTCGCCCCACCTGCAACGACAAGACAGCCTTGTCTTCCCCTTGCCTTGCTTCCCTCCTCCCCCCCCCCGGGTAACCTTGAACCAGGGTGGGTACTGTAGTATGTAACCCATCGCCCTTTGAGTCTCCACAAAGCTGTCAGATATGGCCTAGTAACCATCTCTGAAAGAGATTGGGGAAGAGAGAAAGGGGAAGAGGAAGGAAGACAGATCCTCAAACATCGGCCCTTTCGAGAGTGGTGGAGATTGAGGCAGCAGGGATGGAGGTTCTCGTCACGGTGTGATTGCTGTCAGTTTTTCGGAACGTCGAGAGCTACTCCTCAAAAGAGGGGGGTCCTGGGGTTCCCCAGTGAACGGGGTGAAGGGTATCCGTTCATTCAGCAAGGGCATGGGTGTCTCGGTACTCGTCGACAAGGCTGGATAGTGTTTGTTGGGGAAAGACGCAAGGAAAAAGAGAGAGAGAGAGGGGGGGGGGGAGGGAGAGCAGTACTAGTATTCGAGATGATGGACACATGTCTGTGCTCCGACAAGCGAAGGAGTCGTGAGAGAAGGCAAGAAAGAAAAAGGTGACGCTCTCTGTACGTGGTAATACGTCCGAGTACTGGTGTGAACCTTTTTTCTTTCTTTTCTTGCCTTCTCTCCTCCTTCCAACCGTTCTCGAACATTTGTGGGTTGCCTATAGTACTACTATATGAATATACAATGCTATCTTGTAGGAGTAAAGCCGGCTTGTCTCCTTCGGTTAGGGGGTCATCCCCGATGAATGGCATCCCTATGCAGACACACGCACTCAACTTGACAAGAGGCACCACTGTTGCGCTTCAACACTCTTCTCTCCTTTAGCACGCATTAGCCCAATGGGTAAACTAGATTTCTCATCATAGTAAGGAGTATGTAGAATTTAGCAGAAGGGTTGATCCTGGTCGACAAGCAATGAGAGGAGAGCGAGATCCAGGTTGGGCCGGGAAAAAGGTTTACCATAGCATAACAAGTTTAGCGAACAAGGGGGCTGGGCATGTCTCTATTCCATCCTAACGGGTCAAACTCTATTGTCGTGGATCCCTAGACTTTTGTAGTGATCATACTCTGTATTACTATGTACATAGTAGTATGGACTAATATTCCACGACAAGAATCAACGGACAGGGACGGGCATACTTTGGCATAATACTACGTTGTATCTTGGGGAAGTGAGGGAGGACAAAATTGAACAAAATTGAGGGTGGAGGACCCGATTGAGTGGGGGCTCCGGTCAGACAGACCCCTCCGAACGGCCGCGTAGGAGCGGAGGCTGCTTGGGGGGGGGGGGGGGGCAAGATTTCTAAGGCGAGCGAGATAACATAGTGCTAAGGTGGGCGTCATAGGTTGACGACGCATTCGTCTGTGCAGTCTGTGCAGTCAATGCAGGCAGGGTCTCGCCAATTTGTTGACAGTGAAGCTGTTTTACATGGTACCTTTTCATTATGTCGTCCATATCCTATAGTAGCCCTCCCTTGCTTCCGCGATGTCGAGGTTCCATGAAGAATACAAAGTATCACTGGCTGCAGCAGTTCCCCTTTCCCCCCTTACAACTCATCCCCCACAGCCGACAGGATATCCAGCACCTCGGCCTCGAACACATCCTCAAGAAGCACAGCAGGTCGCCACCCCAGCTCCCGCCTAGCCCGGTTAGCCCAGCACCGCGACGTGGTCCTGTTCGCCCAGCTCGGCGCCTGAGGGCTATCCGGCGACACCGACACGGGCGTAGCGTCCTCGACAGCCGCGCCGTTCGCATAGAGGACAGAGGCCATCTTGGTGCAGAGGTCGAGCTTCTGGTGCTCGCCATTCTCAGCGCTGGAGAAAGGGGGTGGGGGGGGAGGAGAGAGGGTGGTCAAATTTCACGATGACGACAAGAAAAAAGGGAAAAGGGCCCCCTTGAGAAGGAGAAGGAGGGGCGGGGCGTGAGTACATACAAGTAGAACCTCTTAAACCCAGCCGGCTCTGCACCAGCAGCAGAGAGATTACGCCTGACAGACCGCACGATCAAGTCGGAGACGTCCTGGACCTGGACATGTGCCCAGATGTTGGTGCCCTCGCCGGCGTAGGTGACGTGCCTGTTCCGCAGCGCCAGGCGGACGAGGTTGGGGAACGGGGACGAGATGGTCTTGTGCGGGCCTGACCCGAGGCCGAAGATGACGCCTGGACAGATGATGGATGCTGTGATCTCGCCTGCCAGGTCGGCCCTGGCGACCCTGTGTTAAAAGGCAGTAGGTAAGTACGGAGAAGAAGGAGGTGGAGGAGAAGACACATTGTCAAGGAGGAGTCTGGAGAACATACTCGAGGTCAATCAGCCGGTGCAGTGCGGTGTCAGGTATAGACTTGATCTGCTCGACGTCCAGGTCGTCATACTTGGGCACGTCCTCCAGCCTGCCCGTCGGTGCCGACTCGATCAGCTGCGTGCCCGAGATGTGAACCAGAACGCCCTTCCTGCTCCTCTCCCTCCTGCTCCTCGCCAGGCCACGGTTGATGGCCCTGGTGAGATTGAGATCGTCTGAAGTGGCGGCGTTGATAGCGACGTCCACTTCTGCGCAGGCATCTTCTATCTTGTCGAGCTCATCGTGAGAGGCCTGAGAGGGGGTAGGTTTGTGTCTTGATTTAGCCAGGGGTGTTTTAGAATTGTAATGAATTTAAACAAAACAAGAAGACTTGGTATTGCCATGCGTCCCGTCTAGAAACTCTCTCGCGGAAAGGGAAGCCAAACCCCCCCCCCCAAAAAAAGACCCCCGAAAACAAAAAGAAAATGAGCCTTCACCCTTTGAAGACTAATAATAACGTAACTTACCACAAGCAACCCTGTCCTTCGCCCGCTCATGCATGCCTCCCTCTCAGGCCGCACGACGCAGGTGATATCAAAGTCTCCAGCATGTTCGAGGTCTGTAAGGACCGTGCCGCCGAGGTAGCCCGTCGCACCCAGAAGGAGGGCCTTGTATGCCATGCTGGAAGGTGAAGTGAGTTAAGGTGGTCCGAGTTGCAGAGAGGGAAAGAGAAGGGAGTGAGGATATTGGAGCATCGTCATACCTCATTCTGTGCCAGCTTCTGAACAGGATCTGTTGTTCTTCCCAAGTGCGGGGAGTTTAAGTAAGGGGTCGGATACCGAGGCTAAAGGAAGGGGAGAAGAAAGGGAAAAAGAAAAGGAAAAAGAAACAGAAAAGGAAAAAGAAACAGAAAAGGAAAAAGAAACAGAAAAAAAAAAGGCTTTTCTTCTTAGTCTTGGAGTTCTGCCACGCTGACCAATCCTTCTCTCCATGATTGACATCATTCTCATGGGAGACGGGATGCCGTGTATACGCGTTGGTGACTTGTCTTGTGTGTTCCACTAGAAAACGCAATGGAAGAAATGTGAAAATATATGTATCTCGCATGTGGCCATTCGCTATGTCTAGGATGACTTTCACCTCCAAGGTTTTCGAGGCAGCCGCTCTAATAGGAGAGAGTATTACCATGTATTCATGTGTCCCATGCACTGCAGCACACCTGCAATCTAACGTCTCTAATCCTGTCTTGTCCTGTCTTGGTCTTGCGCGTATACCTCGTCTCTCATCCCGTCATTAAATCGGCTCATCCCTCGGCTCGATCAACACCTCATTGACAGCCACATGCTCCGGTCTCGTGACAGCATACACGATGGCCCCGGCAACGTCCTCGGCATCCAGAACCTTGGCCCCAGACGGCTCGCCATACTTCTTGACGGCTTCTTGGTCAGTCGACATGCTCAGCAGCTCCGTGGCGACATTGCCCGGCTGGACGCTGGTGACCCTCAGCCCCGTGCCCGCGGTCTCGACACGCAGTGCCTGCAGCGTGCCCTCGACGAAGAACTTGGACGCAGAGTACACTCCCAGGCCGGGGAAGACCTTGCGTCCTGCGTCCGAGCTGATGGCGACGATGTGACCCTTGCCGCGGGCCAGCATCGATGGGACGGTGGAGGAGAGGCTGTGGAGGAGGCCCTTGCAGTTCACGTCGACTGTGCGCTCCCACTCGTCGACATGGACGTTCTTCATGAGGGTGAAGTACATGACACCCGCACATGCCACAAGTATGTCGACGGGGCCAAGAGTCTCCTCGGTGGTCCTGATGAGGGCCTCGACTTGACTCCGGTCTGTGACGTCCGTTGCCTGGGCCAGGACCTTCACACCTGATGTTGCGATGATCTTGGACTTGAGAGAATCTAGAGCCTGCACCCGCCTTGCTGCGATGGCAACGTCCGCACCCTCTGCGGCCAATGCCGTAGCCACTGCGGCACCGATACCCGATGACGCACCCGTGATGACGGCGACCTTGCCGGCTAGGGGTCCGCGGGGTTTGACTTGTGTAGCCATCTTGTCTGCCTTGCGAGGGGGGCGGGGAAGCCAGCCGCGGGCGTAGAAGTGTCTCGTGTACGTCCGAAGTAGTTTGTCGTCAATCTTGGGCCGTTGGACGCCAAACACGTCTTCCAGGATAGGCCTGGTCTTGGAGTCGTTCAGAACTGTGACCTCCCGGACGTAATCGACGGTGGGCATGCCAGAGCGCAGAATGTCTACCGTGAAAGAGCCCTCCCCCCAGCGCCCGGAGCCCCTCTTCTGCTTCCAGAGGGCAGCCCACTTTTCGAAGGCAAGCTTTTCCGTGCCGAATCCTAATTGGTCGAGATAGCTGAAGACGTCATTGGCACAGATAGGCGCGGGATCTCCCAGGTGGAAGATGCGCTGCGTCATGTCTTGGTGATCTGCCAGCGTCGTGATGGCCTTGCTCACGAAGTCGACGGGAGTCATCTCTACGAGCCAGTCCTCAATGTCTGGAGCATACCCGATCTGCATAGACTCAACAATCATGGCTGTCAAGAGATCCCACGCATTCGTAGCGCCGGACTTGCTGTGGCCGCTGATGGTCCCTGGGCGGTAGATTCTCGTGGGCAGACCCCTGCGGTTGGCTTCGATGACGAGTTGTTCTGCCACCCATTTGGTCTGGCTGTAGCCGTCGTGCAGGCGCACTGGTACCTCGTCAACATCGATGATCGTATCTTCCGACCAGCCCTCCCGGGAAGGCGGCAAGACACCATTGGTCGAGACATGATGCACAGGTGCTCCAGCGAGACAGGCCAGACGTAATATCTCGCGGGTGCCGCCCACGTTCGGGGCGCGCAATGCGGCATACGGGTAGACCAGGTTTACCGTTGCTGCTGCGTGGATGACAACATCAACTCGGGAAGCCAGTTCCTCAAACTGGTCGGGTGCAAGTCCCAGGCGTTTCCTGGACAAATTGGCCGGGAGGATCTCAACGCGGTCGATGATAGAGTCTTCCCACAGGCCCAGCTCAGTGAGGTTCTTCCGCAGCCGTGCCATCCCCGCAGAGGTCTGGTCGTCGATGGGGTCATTGAAACGAACGATACAGATAATGTCGGCCTCGGTGCTCTCGATGAGTGAGCTCAACAGGAAGGCACCCAGGAAGCCAGTCACGCCCGTCAGCAGAACAGTCTTTGCCTGGCTGAGAGGGAGTGTCCTTGCATTCTTGGGCTGGATGTCAGCAGCCAGAACAGAGTCAGCGCGCAACACCGCGGGCAGATCAGCCTGAACAGCTGCTGTGTGTCCATCTCGCGCAGCGGTCACGGCCTCAACATGACCTTTAATGGTCGGGTCGCCAGCCAGGTTGCCAAGTGGCACGCGAAACCCGAACGTCTTCGACAGGCGGTTGGAGAGGTCTGCGAGGGTGAGAGAGTGGCCGCCGAGGTCGAAGAAGCTGTGCTCCTTGGTGATGGCGCTCGGCGGGATGTTCAAGCAGGCAGCCCACAGCTCCGCGATCTGTTCGGCCCTGATCTTCGTGTTGGTATCGGCTTTGGCTTTGGCTTGCGGCGAAGGCGCGCCTGGCTCTGGAGGCGGCGGCAAGCTCTTGAGGTCCACCTTGCCGGATACTTCGTGTGTGGGAAGTACATCAAGCTCAACCCAAAGAGCCGGAATCATGTAATGTGCCAAGTGCTCAGCCAGCGCTCGGCGGCCCTTGGGACAATAACCGGCCTCGTCGATCGAGACGTGATCTCGGTCGTCATTTGCCTCCTTATCGTGCACAATATAAGCGACCAGCTGACGTTCCACTCCGTCGCCTCGAGGTACAACGGCACACTGCTTTACGGCCAGGTTCTTCACAATGGCGTTCTCGACGGTGCCAGGAACCACGCTGTAGCCACGGAGCTTGATCATGGCACCGACGCGACCGGTGATCTCCATGAGTCCAGAGGGAAGAATCCTGGCCATGTCGCCGGTTCTGTACATGCGAGCTCCGGGAGTATCATCGAACGGGTCTGGCAAGAATGCCTTGGCCGTTGTCTCGGGTAAATTCAGATATCCACGGGCCAGTAGACCGCCTCCGATGAACAGTTCCCCAGAGACCCCAACGTCGACCCTGTTCTTGTTCTCGTCCAAGACGTAGGTGTGCTTTGGGTCCAGAGGCGGTCCGACGGGGCAATACGGCTGTTCAGAATTCAACATCTCCTTGATATCGCCGCAGGCGATCTCATGCGTCTCGCTTGCGCTGTAGCAATTCAGCAGGCGCGTATTAGGCAAAGCTTTCATGGCGCGAAGTATCAGATCAGTGGTAACGACCTCGCCGTCTGGAGATTCGATGTTAGTCTCTTGGGCAGACACCAACGAGATAAGAGGTGGTAGTGTCCGGGGCGTGGCAAGGTAGCTTACTTAACCAGAGAGTCTTCAGGTCAGGCAGCCGCTCTCCCAGCCTCGCATGCCGAGACAGAACAGTTGCAAGCAAGGTCGGCGTCATCAAGGTCTCGGTGATATTTTTCGAGGAGAGCAAGTCCACCAAGGCGACAGGATCATAACTCGCCTCGTCCGGTATGCAGAAAGTGGTGGCGCCCCGAAGCAGAGGGCGCAAGATCTCCCAGACGAAGAAGACGTTGCAAGCAACTCGATCGCCCTGCTTCAGGTCGCTGAGCTTGAATCTCAGATCATACGACCGGACAGCACCTCGGTGTGGATTTGCGATGCCCTTGGGCTTTCCCGTCGTGCCTGACGAGTACGATATGAAGGCCAACTTCTCGAGATCACTTTCGTCTGTCGAGGTGTTGCTGCTGGCATCTGACCCATTGCTGCCGACCCCCTGCTCGTCCATGACGATCAGTGGGACACCAGCTTCGATCCTGCCGACATGTTCTCGCTTCGTCACAATGACTCTAGGACGGGCGTCGTCTATGACACCCGAGAGCATCGCCGGAGGATAGGCCAGCTCCAGGACGAGGAATGCCCCGCCGGCTCGGAGAGCTGCCAGGCATGCGATGACATAGTCGGCGCTCCTCCCCATCAAGACACCGACCGGGTCATCTCGGCCAACTCCATGATTCTGTAACGAGCTGGCGAGCTTTGATGTGACCTCGTCCAGCTCGGCATAGGTGTAGGTGTGAGACTTGTCCTCCAGGGCGATCGCATCAGGTGTTGCAATGGCCTGTTGCCTGAAGCTCGCTGCCAGATCTCTGTCGGTGTCGATGATGGCCATCTTGCGAGATCTTGGATTGTTTTCCTTGGAGAGAAGCTTGACAATAAAAATGTATAAATATGTATATATATAAAAGGATGAGCAATTTGAGCAGATATGCAGATGGAATGACGATGATATCCTGGATGCGTGAAGACAGTGGATGGCAAGTGAGAGTTTACGGGACGTTGATGATCATCGACCCCGCCAGAACAAGTTTGGTCTGTGCTAGAATACTAAGGCGAAAAGGTAAAAGAGATGAGAGGTGAGCTTGATCGTGAGCTCAAGAGCTCCAGAAAAGAACCGAGCAACCAAGCGAGGGCGGCCAAGACCACGTCTCTTTACCCCTGCCGCCTGCCGAAATTGAGTCGAGGTTGGTGAGGATTTAGAGTTCCGAAAAGGGAAAGCACGATCAGATACGCAAAATTCTTCAAGGAAGGAACACGTGCTCTCTGAAGAAGTTTGGATGAGTTGATTTCAGGACAGAAAATAGAATCCCGAGGAGATTTCAAGAGAATAGCAGGCTCAGACCACACAAAGAGACCCCCAAGTATGACCAGCCATACATGTATATATATATATATATATATATATATACTATATATATAAATATGATTTCACATGCTCGTTATCCTCAACATTTCCTATCTCTCTACGTCACATCAGACAAGCACAATCCCAGCGACGATATCGGCTCCGCCATCCGATGAGTACTTGGAGACGAAAACCATGTCAAGTCTCATTGGAATAGGTCTAGCCCACCGAGCCCACCAAGTCTGTTCCCGCCGAGACCCGCAGAGTTCTGTGGAGAGGAGGACGGGGCGTGGAGGGCGCCAGTGGCATTCGGCCAGCTGCCAGGGATCGAGCCTCTTTGTCGCCGCCCGACTGCCGCTCTTTCACGATGATATCTAGGCGTGCGAGGGACCACATTGGCTGGGGAGTTTGCGATGCCAACCCGAGCCGTCTTTTCACCACGCCACAAGACTGCGTTCTGGATGCTGACGCCAGGGGCAACGGGTCCGGGCCAGGATGGGGGATAACAAGGCCTTGACCGGTTGGTCTACTGTCTTGTTGCCTTGACGGAGAGTTCCTGTGTGTGAGGATACTCGCTGTGGCTGGCTAACCCTCTCTCCTCGAACACCAGGGTCGTCTTCACTCGAATCCATGGCAGATAGAGAGAGATACGACAAACCCGAGTCCCACTATCTGACAGCATCACGGGCGTACCAGTCCTGACAAGCACCTGGTACCTCCTTGTCCAAGTTCCTCGACAGAAAAAAAAGGTCCCTCCGATGCACGATACAGGATTACAACACCCGCGGGTGGGAAGGAAAAAAAGTGAGACATCTAATCTCTATCCAATCGTCTCAAAATCAGCCCTGGTCCAGCGGACCTTGCCACGAGGGACGACAGTTCGCTAGCCAGAATGGCGTCATTGGCTTTATGCCTCTTTGGGGGGGTTTATTGGGTGATCTGGGCATACTGGGCCACCGGGGAGCTTGCTGAGGCTCCTGACGGTAATCGCGGCTGGAGGATATCGGCCGTGGACTGGAGGCCTGAAGTGATACGGGCGGATTGCAAGAAAAAAGAGGAGGAGGAGGAGGAGGAGGAGGAGGAGGAGGAGGAGGAGGAAGTGATGGATCAGTTTCCAAGGGTCAGAAGACGGGCTTTGACGAGGGGGGGGGAAAGGGATGTTTGGAACCGTGAGGATGCAACAGGGAGAAGCGGGAAAAAACGCGAGAGATGGAACTTCCCCTCCCCCCTCGGCAGCTGTATAAGTCTGTGCTATACAGCAGCTGTTCTTGGGAGCCCTGGGATGCTTCAATACAAGTTGCTGGACGAACTCAACGGTCCGGAAAACGCCTGCTGAATGTGCGTCCGAAAGGAGCCCGAAGCTCAATGTGGCTGGACACCTCTGCATTCAAAACAGGTCTGTTTGGGACAATTCACAGAAAAGAATTCTCCCTGGTCGAGGGCATGTGGAGGAAGGGCCCAGGTGGTCTCAACGCAGGTCATGGTCTTACAAACCCGTTTTCCATGCTATACAATGCAAATGTCGTGCAGGTGGATTTCTTTACCCAGGCACAAAAAACAAAAATAAGAAGGTGATAAGATATTGGCTTCCTCAACCTCTAAAAACTGATCAGAGCAAAGCATATTCCAACCCTGAAAGCTTGGTCACCATTTTTAGCTTGTTTGTTCGCTACGCTTTTCTTGCTAAAAGTTGGCTTTGGCCCATCCATTTCTTTGGCTTCGAATCCGAGAGACACACGCGAGTACAATAAAAGAGTAGTCATCTTTACCCTTATGTTTTGAAGCTTCACACGGCATATCTTTAAATGTCGCGTTTGAGCATCCTGGTTCGGCAGAGGATCCATCCTGAGGTTGCCGAATCGCAGCACCAGGCAAGGGGCGTGACATCAACAGCCACGTGCATGTCGTGATATAGGGCTGCAGGAGACATCACTCATTCGACATCGAATATGACTTGGGATCAGCAGTATCTCGGGCATAAACGGCGTTGGGTATCTGGCTGAATGCTTGCGGCTGCCTTGGAAAAAAAAAAACCGGAGTGTTATGCTTCGTGCTGTGGCAATCAAACCACGTGACCTTATGCCTCGACTATACCTGCATCCCACCGAGCACCTTCTCGAAGACCTCATAATTGCCTTCGTTCTTCTGGTCGAACACAGCGAACCAGACCTCCCTCCACCAGCCGCCCTCGAACTCTGCCTCCTCCAGTACTTCCTTCCAAGCATCTGCCACTTCCTCCCCGGGATTCCTGAAGGCCCCGCAGCCCAGCGCACCAAGAACGAGACAATCGTGGCCTCTCGCCGCCGCCACCCGCAGTCCTAGCCTCATCTTCCTCTTGGTCAGATTCCTGTCGTCACTGTTGGCGAAGACCTTCCTCTTGTTGCCCGCCAGGGTCTGGGCTTCTGAGAGCTTTGGGCAGCGAACGGCCGCGATGCTGACCACGCTCACCACAGGGAGGTCGGCAGCTGGGATGTCCGGTGCCAGAAGCTTGTGACCCTCAGACGCGGAGCCCCGTATGATCACCACATCATGCGTATAGAGACCCTGGTCAGCGTCCCAGGGATAATAGTGCTTGTGTAAGCTGAGAGACAGAGATGAGCGGTAGCAGAGCGCTTCTTCCTGGGCCATGGCGCCAGTCAACCAGCCGCCGCCTGGGGACGTATCGGATGCGAGATTGAGGACGGCGGGCCTGGAGTATGTGATAGGAGGAGGCGTGGTAATAATGCTGGTATCCGCAGGGGCGGCGGATGGAGGAGATGTTGCGTCCATCAGCATGATGGCTGCGTTGAAGCTGTCCTCATTGATCACTTTGACGGTGGCCTTGTTGTGCCGAGGACAGTCTTGTCTCTTCAGAGGCGGAAACGTGTCTACCGATATCATCTCAGACTCTTCGGCCTTGAAGCCGGGAAGGTCCTTCAGGATGAAGGGCAGCACGGATCTGGTCTCCTTGGCGACATCCACCAGGGCCTGTCGAGCAGCGGAGGGCTGGCTGCGGCCAAAGAATCCGCCTCGCCCCCTGCCTCGTCCGCCACGCCAGGTAGAACGCGCTCTCTCTGGCCAGGGTGAATGCCTTCGAGTGCCCTCGGACATGACTATGTGGCGGGTGTGATGGTTGTCTTGTCTGTTTTTGTCGAGTTTCTCTGTCTGAAATTCGTTTCTGACCGATGTGGCTGGTGCTCGTAGAGATTAGGTGTACGAGGCATGTACTTCAGATGGAGGCCCAGACAGCTTGATCCAGGTCGAGATCGTTCTGCCGGCAGTTTTTGTTGTTGTCGTAAAATTTCGACAGTCACCGTAAGTCGCGTATGATTAAACGATGTGCGAAGAAGGCACGACGAGGACTGCGAATGGTGGCGCGGCTGCTGCCTTGTAGAGTAATGATTACTTAGCGCAGACCCGCTCCTTTACGCACTGACTGTTTCGACCAAGCAAGCTTTGGAGCAACACCAACAGCACCGGCTGAATGCTGCCTGTAATAGCTGCCTGTGGACTTTTCCTTACCTGTATAATCTGAGGAGATGTAAGAATCACATGGCTTCATTTGTTTATGAAAAAGGGGTATCATTTGGTTTGTAAACCTACAATACAGATTGTTTTTACAGAAGTAGTCTATCACTTTGACCTTTTTGAAATCGATCATACATCAATGTGGTAACGACACCAGTCTGAAGGGCGGTGGATCAGCTGTCTGTCGGTGTCGCCTGGCCGAGTACTTCTGCTATGGCGATGGCGCCCTCCATATCGTTCTTGTTGAAGAGGAAGATTCCCTGGATGGCTGCTGCACTCGTGCGCCTCGGAGTCTTCTCATCAAAGAGGCCCATATCGTCCAGCTTCTTCAGGAAGCGTTGCTTTCCGCTCCCGTCCCCGTCGACGTCGCCGTAGAAGCGGTCGAACAGCTCACCTGCCTGGTACCTCGTCGCCTCGCCCACCCGGACGATCATGTCCACCCGTCCTGGCCGTATGAGCGCCGGGTCCAGCCTGTCGATGTGGTTTGTGGTGAGGAATGTAATTCTCTCTTCTCCAGCCGACAGGCCGTCCAGCGCGTTCAGCAGACCCGAGAATGTGACCGTCGATCCGCTGTAGCCATCTGCGTCCTTTTGTTTCCTGTTGACGAAGGCGGCGTCTGCATCCTCCAGCAGGACGATGGTTCGTGCTGGCAGCTTCTGCATCATCATGGCCAGCTTGTCATCCGCCATACCCCGCTCGCTGAGGTTGATGGTCGCAATAGCAAAGTTTAGCTCTCCGGCCAGGGCATGTATGAAACTCGATTTCCCCCCACCTGGTGGTCCGAAGAGCAGATAGCCTCTCCGGTATGGTATGCCCCGCTCAGCATACCATTCCTGCCTTGCAATAAAATCCTTGACGTCCGCCACGATGCCTTCCTTGACGCCTTCATCCAGCACCACACTCCCCAGTGGCCTCTTGCGCCTCGGCTCGCCCAGCTGTATCCAGTCAAACCCACGGACTGTATACACCACCGTCTTGCCCTCCGTCGCCTTGGCCATCATGGCGTGCGCATCCCCAAAGATCTCCTCAAACACATGGCGATGCGCCCAGAGCGCCGTCAGCGTCATGGTCTCGTGCGGCTCGCCGGTAGACATCTCAGCCGTCGACGACTTCTCCCTCTGCACCATCACGTAGACCCCCGGCGCATGCCGTATCACATGCGAGCCGTACCCCGGGACGAGCGCAAAGTGCGCGTGCGTGGGCCCGACGTCGCTCGCACTCCTGCCCGGCGCGGCAGAGCGGGTCGTGGTCTTGACCGAGAGCTGGCGGATGCGCGTGAGGCGGGAGGCGAGCAAGCCAGGGCTCTCGCGGGGGCGCGAGAGGTAGCCCAGGACCCACGGGTAGGACGGGTCGGTCTTGGAGATCTCGACGTTGATGAGGAGCTGGCGGCGGAGGAGCTGTGCACCACGGAGCGCACCGCGGCGCGCGAGGGCTGCGGCGCTGCCGAGGGCAGCGAGGCCCAGGCCGCCGGCGAAAACGGGAGATTCGAGGACCGAGTTGAAGTTTAGGTCCATAGGAGAGGATTTGGACTGCGCGGCGGGATCCATAGGCACCTGCGTCGTCGCGTGGGAAATTGATATTATAAATAAAAGAAAGAAAGAAAGGAAAAAGGTTGGTATTGAGATGGCTGCAAGCTAAAGAAAACAAGACCCCTGCAGAATTCTCGGTGGGGGTTCTGAATTGCTAAACGACTGCCCACTCTTTTGAGAGATGTTGCCCCCCCCCCGAACACATCAAGGTTTCGTTAGACTTCATGATATTATTTTAAGATCCGTGTTCTCGAGCTCATATCAGATGGGGGGGGGGGTTTGAAATTTATTTTTAGTGGTGCTCTTATACAGTAGGCGGCGCGCGCGCTGGTTTGGCGTGCCTCATGAAGAGATTGGATCAGAGATCATGGCCATACAGCCCAGGCTCTATATAGACCAGAGACATTGATCATACAGTCTCCAACCCGCCTGTCAAGTCCTCCATGTACAACAACCAGTGGGTTTCCAGCGCCGTTGCATTGCGGTCTTCGCTTCAGCAGGACACTTTCAATAGTGGCATTTGTTCTCTCCACCGTTTCCCCAGATACCTTAACCCAGACGTCTTGGCCGCTTGCTCCTCGTACCACCAAATTTCAACCTGGTTGAGTCGGACACCTTCACGATCTTGTCTCTCAGCAGTTTTCCCTCAGTTCCCAGCAAGACCTTTGTTACCGCCTCCCTACCCGGTCCAAATCCTCTCAGTGACACCTCCATCTTGTCAATCTTGTTGTGCCAGCCAGCCTGCTGAAGTTTATCGATGACATAGGCGCCCAGCTGATATGCCGAGTCGTAGGTCTTCCTCTGACTTTTCCTGAACCCTAGGTTTCCGCAAGACAGCGATACGATGGCGTCGCGGTTAGGCTTGGAGACTGTCACGTGGCAGTTGTGCTTGTGGCTGTAGATGTGGAAGTGGTACGGTTCCGTGGGCCGCTCCGCCATCATGGCGCCGCTTGATAGATCATCAAGACCACCCAATGAGTCTCGATCCAGGAGCGACGAGTCCACGAACCGCGTGTCGTTGATGGCGCGCCCTAACGCTAAGTTGGCCGAGGGTAATCTCTGCGAGAGCTTCCACATGTTCTCAGACTTGACGGGTGCAGAGCGCCCTGGTCCAAAGGGAGGAGAGGACGGGGGTTGTCTGTCATTGTTCGCGGTCGAACTGTTGCGCATATTGCCCACGATGCCTGAAAGAATGTTCTCGCGCTTCAATTTACCGCCGTCGTCCAGTCGGGTGCTCGAGCTCGAGAAGGGGCGGGTGAGTGGTGCTGCGGCTGCGGCTGCGCATCGTATCTGTGTTGACGAGGACTGTGACGCTGTTGAAAATAATGTCCTTGCCAATTGGCGACTTGTTGTTGACCGACTCATCTTGGGAGTTGGTGGGCTGTGTGGCCGTCGTCGTCGTGTCGTGCGTCCGGCGACGAGCCTGGAAAATTTCGGGAGGCTTTCGAGGTCGACCGGTTCAGAGCTCAAGTCCACTGCAAGTGGTAGCGCATGCAGGGCACCCTGTCGCCTGCCGTCGCCTAAGGTCTCCCGCTTTTGCCTGCCCCAAAAGCTCCGATTCTGGCCCGCGGCAGACCCCAGCAAAACTTCCGTCACGCCTCCCAAATTTTCGGAAGTCCCTCCTTCTCTTCCTGCTTCTCCCATCATCATCTTCACCACCACCTACTCTTCTGCCACCTACTCTAGGAGTTTCACACTTCTCCGGGTGGTGCGCATCTTTGCCCTATTTCATCATGAGTTCCTTAAGATCCGTCTCGAGGACTCTTCCTCTCTCCTCCTCGGCCTCCAGAGTTTCTGCGCTGAGTGCATCCGCACACCCGTATGGTAGATCGCCAGCTTTCCGGAGGTTATCGTCAAGTCGGCTGGTGTCGCCAAACCATGAATCATCTATAGCATTGCTTTATTCCTACAATGCACCCGTGCAGATACCTCTCCTGCGCTCTCAATTCCTCCCTTCTGCGATACGCACAGCAGTCGCGCCTCAGTCTCGTGCTTTTCACATAACCCCTCCAAGCCGACGAGATGCAAAGTCCGAAACCAAGTCCGAAAACAAAGCGCAAACGGAGTCGGCCAAGGCAGAAGCCGCTGCAGAGGAGGATCAACCCAAAAAGCAGGACGAGCCTCAAGAGGAGTCCGGCAGCGAGAAGAAGGCCGAGGGCGAGGAGGGTGAAAGCGACAAAAAGGAGGAAAAGAAGGAAGATCTACCCCCGCCACCTCCCCACGGCGACAAGACGCCATGGCAAGTTTTCATGGAGACCATGCAGACCGAGTTCAAGGCGTCTAAAGAATGGAACGACTCGACAAAGCAACTGGCCCAAGGCGCGACCGATTTCGTGGAGAGCGAGTCCGTCCGACGAGCACGCGAGGCATACGAGAAGACCACCGGCGCCGTGTCCTCGACTGCCGGTAAAGTGCTGAAGAACACAGCCGGCGCGGTGGGCAAGGGTGCGGCGTGGACGTGGGACACCTCAGTTGTCAAGGGGGTTCGCAAGGCGGCGAATGCCACAGGCGAGGTCATCGACAAGACCACCAAGCCGATCCGGGACACCGAGGCCTTCAAGAGCGTGAAGAGCGTCATAGACGACGGGAGCAGCTCGCGGTATGGCGGTTGGGTGGACAAAGAGGAGCGGAGGAAGCAGAGAGAGCTTCGTGAGCGGCTGAACGGGGGCCACAAGCCCGAGGTGATCGAAGAGGACCCCAAGTATGTTGGACATTCATTACCACTGTTTCTCAGCTGAGCTCGGTCCTAAATGTCTAATCATCTGCTGTTCACAGCGCTGGCACCAACATCACCGTCCACAAGGACGCGCAATGGAAAGAGGCATGGAAAAACTTCAAGGACTCCAACAAGTTCGTGCAGGGCGTCTTCGGCATGAAGGACGTTTACAACGAGTCCGAAAACCCCCTCATTCTCACCGCCCGCAGCATTACCGACCGTGTGGCTGGGTTCTTCGCCGAGAACGAGACGGCGATGGTTATCAAGAAGTTCCGGTCCATGGACCCGGCTTTCCAGGTCGAGCCATTCCTGCGCGAGCTACGCGAGTATATACTACCCGAAGTCCTCGACGCCTACGTCAAGGGCGACGTGGAGACTCTGAAGCTCTGGCTATCCGAGGCGCAATACTCCGTCTACGAGGCCCTCACGAAGCAATACCTGCAAGCCGGGCTTAAATCGGATGGCCGCATCCTTGACATCAGACACGTGGATATTCTCAAGGCTAGGATGCTGGAACCCGGCGAGATCCCTGTCTTCATCATCACCGCCAGGACACAGGAGGTGCATGTTTACCGCAACGCGAAGACGAATGAGCTTGCTGCTGGAATGGAGGACAAGGTCCAGCTGGTCACATATGCCATTGGTATCACAAGGACGCCGGATGATGTGAACAACCCCGAGACAAGAGGTTGGCGGTTGATTGAGATGCAGAAGAGCGCAAGGGAGTATATCTGAGCGCTGTGTCACCAACACTCTGCTCTCCACCAAGGCCACTGCGATGACTGGTCTTGCGGACCGCAGATTATTTTCCTCTGTTCCCTGCAACATCCATTCAACCTGGGAGCACCCATTCGGCGCTTCGTTGCTCTGTCCTGCAATGCCGACCGGGCGCTCATGTCTAGGCTATTGCAACCCTGCACGCCACTTTTCGCCGGTGTGTGTAGCCGTCTGAACACATATAGAACCTCTGTACAAATATCTTGGGCTGGTTGGGTCTCCGGGGGGTTGAAAACTCGGGAAGATTTGAAAGAGTTTCTTCGGGCAAGGAAAAGTGATTTGGTACGGCGTTGGCATCTGAAACACCACTCCAAAAGGGCATGATGACCACTCATCCCCCCCCAATGTATATTGATGATGATCAAAGAGCTTGAGCACATTGAATTGCCAATCCTAGTATCCCATTGGACGGGCCTGCTCCTCCGACTTGTTCCTCCGACTTGTTCTTCGCCTTCATGTGAGACTCATGATTTCTCAAGTCGGTGGTGTCTCTGCATTTGGTACACCACCGCCATCACCACTGCATTACTGTATGTGCCAGTCTGAAGTATATTTGTTTCAACTTATACGACAGCAGCGGTCGCTGGGAATCACGCCTTCCGTTTGTTGGTAGCATCATCGCATATTTACGCAGGTGAAAGCAAAGGGATCTTGCAAGTCACATGGGATTGGAAGAGAACAGGATATCTTTTGTATGCACAAGCCCTCCCCCTCCCCCTCCTCCAAATTTTTTTTTTATCTCTAGCTTCTTCCTCATAAGCCGCCAGCTTGGTCCGTGATGCTTGACCCCTTTCATATTCCACCTGATACCTTCACAGCCATGAGTGTTGTAACTCTCTGACAGTGTTCTCCTACCCATGGGTCCCCTTCAGCCTCCTCCTTATCATGTCTTCCAATGGAATACTGAAAAGACAAGATGTCCACAGCAGGATAGTTTCAAGTATTGAGTGATCTTAATCCCGCCCAGAGGGGCTGCCCAGAGCAGCCAAACTTGTAGCAGACTGTTAGCATGATCCGCAGCATTAGCTGCTGTCCATACATAGCCTCTCAATTCCTTGACTAGCGACCCAAGTCTCAGGCTGCTGTCTGAGGAAGTGATCATTGCTGATTCTAGTCAAGTCTGTGGACAGCTTGGCGCTAGGTTGTCGTCAATAGGAGGCATGATAGCTGTGGTAGAGGAGGGGAGAGGGGCCATTCCCATTGGAACTCCCAGACATGAATTGTGAACCAAGAAGTCTCTCATTCCATGTCCTGTTCAGGCGGGGGCCTCTTCCTTTTTGTCCTCACCCTTGGCATCCTCCTCGACAGGCTCACCCTCACTATCAAAGCCAAGAGCAGCTAGCTCACGGACAAGCTCATTGATCTTGATCACCTTGGCAAACTGCTCGGGGAGCAGAGACTGCCCATCGTCCTTCTTGCTCTTCAGCTCCTTGGCTTGCTTGAGCTTCTTTGTGAGGTTCCTAGCCTTCTTCTTGTGCTCAAGGTCAGGATCGACAGCAGCCTCCTTCTCCTTCTCAGCAGCTTTGGGTGCCTGAGCACTCTTGTCCATGTTCTTGCCCTCACCGTCCTCCTCCTCCTCCTCCTCGCCGCCGCCGGCCTCACCAGCAGCCTTGGCCTTCTTGCGCGCCTCGCGCCGCTTGGCGTTCTTGTTCGCAGCTGCAGACGAGGCCGCAGGTGTACCATTGGCACCG
The DNA here is from genome assembly GCA_014849955.1 of Cryphonectria carpinicola. NCBI lineage: Eukaryota > Fungi > Ascomycota > Sordariomycetes > Diaporthales > Cryphonectriaceae > Cryphonectria > Cryphonectria carpinicola. The sequence goes on along the minus strand of JACWRQ010000050.1, from coordinate 107,883 downwards.
GAGCCCGACGTAGCAGCCTCGGCGCCAATCACGCCGCCCTTGTAGCGGTTGCGAAAGGTCTCGGCGGTTCGGTTCTTGTAGATCTCGGCGTCCTCGGGAGGCTTGTAGCCGGGGCGGATCTTGATGGCCTTTCGTACGGAGCCGTCCGCGCGGGTCGACTCAGGTATCTGGCGCTCGCCGGTGGAGTTGGTCACTATGCCGGAGTTGCTTGGTTGGGCGGACATCTTGACTTCGCTCGAGGGAGGGGGATGTGCGGATATGGAAGTTTGGAGGGGGATGAGCGATGATCGGAGTCAGATTCCACAGAGTGGGCAGTGGCCTTCCAGCAGTACACCAGAGACGGAGGAATTGTCGGTGGGGAATTCAAGATATCAGCAACAAGATTGAATATTTGGAAGGGGTAGTATGGACAGCAAGACAACAGCACCAGCACTGAGGACTGCGACGAGTATATTTGAGAGGTAGGCAGGTAGGGAAGTTTGACCAAAGGTTATGGTGGGGTGGGTGTTTGCAGTGGTTAACGATGGTGCAGGCTGGCTTGCTACTCAGTACAAGGTACCTCACTGGCTGGTGGGGGTGGTCTGGGGAAGCTTTGACCAATCAGAAGTGGGCCGATTTCATGGCTAGGGAATGGCCGGAATGTCATGGCCAATTTTGAATCCATCTTTTGAAGCCTCCCCGTCCCCAAATCGACCCATCCTCAACGACGAATTGCCAACCCAAAGAGCACTTGCTGCCAGACCAACCCCCCTCTCCAGCCACACGCACTGCTCTTTAGACAAAATGGTATGTTCCTCAGCACCCAGGCGCTCCCACTGGAGCAGCATGAGCTAATCGCGCATCAATCACCAGGCCGGCCAGACCACCATCTACAAGCAAGTCACCCACGCGCGACCGACGATGATAGACTCGAACTCTAACCTTGGCCTACAGTGTTCTCTTCCGAAACAACTTCGTCATGCTGGGCGCAGTGTTCGCCACCGCCTTCGGCCTCCAGATGTACGCCTCCGATTAGATGGTGCTCATCGCGGCTTCTGGGATCCTGTTTGCTGATACGAGGACGACAGGTCTTTCGACGTTGGCTCGCAGAGCCTGTGGGACAAGATGAACCGGGGGGTAAGGAAAATACGAACTTTCCTGGACATCACATACGAGTGGTAAAAGCTGACCAGGTTACAGCGTCAATGGAAGGATATCAAGTCCAAGTACATCGAGGGCGGCGACGAGGACGAGTAGAGCCAGGGGGGAGAGAAGGAACTCGCAATAGATTACGGCAATTCCCTAAAAATTAAAGGAGCAAGTCGGGGCAGGCTCGACGACGGTGTACTTCTACGGTTTTAGAGGTCTGCATAGATGGAATCGCAAAATTGATGAATATGACAACGAGCCAGATATCCACATTCAGCTCTGCCTTGGGCAAAATTGTTGCACACACGGGGATTTCCACAGGATGGACATGTGTAGATGAATGTCTCAGAATAATGTCAGGTGCGGATCGAGACGGTGAAGGGTTGAAGGGAAGAGAAGAGGAGCTGCTCAACAAGCTGCGGAGTGCGCCGCTGCTAGTCGATGCTGCTCAGTGGACCGCTGCGGGCGTGTAGACGCCATGTCTCCCTCAGAACCCAACCAACAACTTTTCCTGAGACAGACATCAACAACAAAGAAAACACGTCACAAGTCACTTCCCTGCAACCCAACCTTGAGCTTGTGTTTCCCCCCCCCCCTCTCGCCTTCTCCCCCTTCCTCAGCTGTTGTTGAGGAGAAGCTCATTACGCCCATAAATTTCCCAGTAGGTGCAGTTTCAGCCGTCGCCTTAATTCTCCAGTTGCCACTTTAGAACCGCCCCCCAGCCGCCCCCCAGCCGCCCCCCAGCCGCCCGCTCCCCCCCCCCACTGTGATGCACTACAGCGTACCCTGCGATTTAGAGGGGTCCCTATCGAGAACATAAACAAGCTGACCTTCCCAGCCAGCCCAACAACCCATATATCGAAGCCATACCCTCCACTCTCCCAACGACAAACGAAAGCATCCACCCACAGTGTCCGTGATTACAAAGCTATAAAAGCTCCCGAACCATCTGTTCCCCCGCACGCTGTTGTGTTGCACCGAGCCTCCCTCCCCATTCAAGAATGACCTGAATACGCAACGATGGAGAGACCAACCTCGATGTCGACGCAGGAGCAGCAGCTCTGTCAGTTCCTGATGGAGCTGCCAGCTCTCAAGCAATATCGATATACCAGAGAAGCCGCGGATCTACTCCTAGAGAACCTGTTTCGGCTCATGTCCTGTGGCAACGACGATTACCTGCGGCTCTTCTTCCCAAACGGCAGCATCCTCGTCGACGGCAGGGTTCAGAAGCTCAGGGACGCACAAGGCGCTGTCGAGGGGTCTGAATACACAGAGGCCGCTCGCGGCAAGGCATGTGGCCACATATTCAAGGCGGGCGAGGCATCGTATGGCTGCAAGACGTGCGGCGTCGACGACACCTGCTGCCTCTGCGCCAAGTGCTTCGACGCGACAGACCACACTGGACACATGGTGCGCATCAGTGTTTCGCCGGGCAACAGCGGATGCTGCGACTGTGGCGACCACGAGGCATGGCGTACGCCCATGTTCTGCACGATACATTCGGTGTGGGAGCACGCACAACCCAAGGGCAAGGAGAAGGAACCAGCGCCGCTGCCAGACGACTTACTCTTCAGCATGAGGATGGTCATCGGCCGGGTGATCGACTATCTCTGCGATGTGATATCGTGCTCGCCAGAGCAGCTACGTCAGACCAAGACAAAAGACTCGATCAGGCACGACGAGAGGACGTCTAGATTACAGTCGACGTACTACGGCGGAGATGTGGAGCCGGCGAGCGAATACGCCGTCATATTATGGAACGACGAGAAACACACCGTTGACGATGTTAGAGATCAGGTGGCAAGGGCATGCGGAACCACCCTTAGGACGGGCGTGGAGAAAGCCTACGAGACCGACCTCATCGGACGGAGCATCCTCACATACAGCGACGACATCGACAAGCTCTTGGGCATCGCCACGACGCTGGAGCATATTCGTGTTACGGTCACGATTCGCTCCTCGCGCGATACCTTCCGCGAGCAGATGTGCGGCACCATCATCGAGTGGCTGAAGGATATCTCCGGCTGTTCCGTGGGCGACGATCATTCTGTGCTGCGGACTATCGTCTGCCAAGAGTTCCTCAAGCCATGGAGGATGGGCAGCCTCGCCACTCGCAGGTCGGTGGGAAAGAATGGTATTGATGATGAGGAAAACGAGCCCGCTGAGCGGGCGATAGTTGCGTTCCCTTATGAGCAGTTCAGGTTCTTGGGCGCGACCGATATTGAAGAGGCACGTGTGGTGGTCACACGACATCTCGCCACCCTGCAGCCCGAAGCGAGCGACGGCGACGACAGCGATGGCGATGGCGACGGCGATGGCGATGCCGAGGGCGACAACACGCCGACGTCTTCCCGCGACGCTATGGATGAGGATGAGGATGATGAGGAGGACTTGGTGATGTTGGACTCAGCCGTGGGTGCCTCTGAAGACGTCAACATGTCGGACTGGCGCGCCGATGAGGCGCTCGAGGCCGACGAGGCGACAATGGCAGGCTACCCGCCACCGCCACCGCCTCCAGCGCCGGGTGTGTCCCGCCGAACCACCAGGGAAGGAGACATGACGCCTTCTGACTCTGATGTTGCAGAGCCTCTCATACCGTCGACTATCTACGCCAAGAACAGCCTTGAGATTCCCAAGACGCCAGGAAACACTCGGCGAGACACCACACCACCAAAGTCTGGTCGGTACTGGCTGCTCGCGCCTGCTGCGTACATGGACAACGGCAATGTCCCGCCCGCTGAGAATGTCTTCCAGCGAGTCCGCCTGGATTGGATGATCCTCTTCGACTTGAGAATGTGGAAGAAGGTCCGCAACGACCTGCGCTCGCTCTACATCTCCACAGTTGTGACGATACCTGAGTTTAAGCGGGTGCTCGGACTGCGCTTTGCTGGGCTGTACACCACCTTGGCCCAGCTCTATCTCATTGCAGATCGGGAGCCAGACCACTCCATCATCAACCTTTCCCTACAGATGTTGACGACGCCCTCCATTACTGCCGAGGTCGTGGAGCGCGGAAACTTTCTCACCAGCTTGATAGCCATCCTGTACACCTTCTTGACTACGCGACAAGTTGCACATCCCTGGAACGTGTCCGACACCGCGGTGTTGGCGTTTGATTCCGGGTCTGTTACTAACAGACGCATGTACCACTTTTTCGCGGACCTCAAATATCTCTTCTTGTCCCCACATGTGCAGGATCGTTTGCGGACCGATGAGAGGTACATGATGCAATTCCTCGACCTGGTCAAGCTCCACCAGGGTATCTGCCCAAACACTAGAGCCGTGGGAGAACACGTTGAATACGAAACCGATACTTGGATCAGTGCGTCTCTGATCACCAGAGAGATCAACCGGCTATGTCGTCTCTTCAGCAGGGCTTTCGAAAAGGCCGAGCCCGCCCAACTCTCTTGGGCCATCCGCCTGGCAGCCAAGGCAGTCATCATCAATTCAATCGGTGCGGAGCGCGGCCGGTTCAGTCAGGCCGAAATCAAGGAGGAGGTCCGCTTCAAGATCCTATCCGACTTTGAGTTTGACCAAGAGCCGACCAAGTATGAAGTGGTCAAATTTGTTGTCGAAGAACAACCTATCAGTTTTCACCACGCGCTCCACTACACGCTTTCATGGCTCATCGAATGTGCCAGGTCGATGTCGGTTGAGCAGATGCGAGCACTTCTGAGCTTCAAGACCCAAGACCTGAGAGGGCAGCCTCGTCTGATGGGCAAGCGGATGATGCCGAGACGTGAGTACGGGTGGGAAGACTTCCTGATTGCCGCCGTCGACTACCCCCTGCGGGTGTGCGCATGGTTGTCACAAATGAGGTCAGGCATGTGGGTTCGCAATGGCATGAGCTTGCGCCACCAGTCTGGTACCTATCGCGGGATCGCCCAGAGGGAAATGGGCCACCACCGGGACATCTTCTTGCTGCAGACTGCTCTTGTGGTCTGCAACCCCAGTCGTGTGCTTGCTTCCATCGTCGATCGCTTTGGCATGGAGAAATGGGTGAAAGGCTTTTTTGAGCAGAAGTCTCTAGGCCAAGACGATTGCCAGCATATCGAGGTCGCCGAAGATATGCTGCACCTGGTCGTGATACTGTTGTCGGACCGCACGTCTCTGTGTCAGTTTGATGATGGGCGAGAGAGCCGCGTCAGGTTCATGCGCCGTGACATCATTCATATGCTGTGCTTTAAGCCTCTTACATTCACCGAGATTGGTGGCAGACTACCCGAGAGGTATCAGGACCACGAAGAATACACTCGGGTCCTGGCCGAGGTGTCACACTACAAAGCGCCCGAAGGTATCTCCGACGTCGGCACCTTTCAGTTGAGAGAAGAGTGTGTCGAGGAGATCGATCCGTTCACCGCAATTTACACCAAGAACCAGCGCGAAGAATCAGAGAATGCCTGGCGTAGACTCATGGCCAAGAAGACGGGCAAGCCGTTCGAGGACCTGGTGTATGAGCCGAAGCTGCGGCCGATTGAAGGGGGTGTCTTCGCAGGACTGTCCGAGGTTACCCGCACGGGCATGTTCGCGCAGGTCGTATACTACAGCCTGCTGTACGCTCTTGTCAGCCCCAGGTTGACACCGACTGTGTCAGCCTCCAGGCTCGAGATCTACCTGCATCTTGTGTTGCATCTCGTCTTCATCGCCGTCACCGAGGACCAGGTTGCCGAGGGGGACCACTCCCGGCCTTCCTTCATACACAATGCCCTCACCAGGACCTCTCTGGGTAGCCTGATGCCGGATGCCCCTGCGGCGAGGACCATTGTTTCTCTCCTGGACCTCATGTCTACCAAGCAGGAGCTCAAGGCCTGCCATACCAGGATTGGGGTCATCCTGCGGCGGATGCGACAAAAGCGACCACAGGATTTCGAGGCGGCCTATGTGCGCCTTGGCGTGCCTGTCGACAGGATCAGCACTGCCTCGCCAGCCGTCAATGTGAATGCGGAAGAGGAGCGCGAGCGCAAGAAGAAGGCCGCTCTGGACCGCCAGGCCAAAGTGATGGCTCAGTTCCAGCAGCAGCAGAAGAACTTCATGGCCCAGCAGCAGGATATTGACTGGGGCGATGTGGACGACCTGGAGGATGAGCTCCCAGAGCCTGTGGAAGAGAAGAAGAACTTCTGGAAATATCCATCGGGGACGTGCATTCTCTGCCAGGAGGACACGGATGATCGTCGGCTGTACGGGACATTCGGGTTCCTCAGGGAGAGCGCAATTCTGCGGCAGACAGATCTCTCCAATCCCGACTTTGTGCGAGAAGTAGGCAAGGTCCCCAAGAACCTTGACAGATCCGCCGAAGACATCCGACCCTTTGGCGTGAGCCATGAAAACCGCATTCAGGTGGAGAAGGTCAACCAGAAGGGCGAGACATTCACGGCCGAGCGCCAGGTCATCGGGAAGGGCTTTCCTTCGGCAGCTGTGCGAAGAGGGCCACTTTCCACCGGGTGCGGCCACATGATGCACTACAGCTGTTTTGAGGTGTACTTTGACGCGACCCAGCAGAGGCACAGGCAGCAGATTGCACGGCATCATCCCGAGAACCCCACGCGCCTGGAGTTTGTCTGTCCACTCTGCAAAGCCCTCGGGAACATGTTCTTGCCTATCATCTGGAAGGGCCAGGAAGAATCATATCCCGGTGCGCTCCAGACATCGACCGACGTCCAGGTCTCGTCGGAATCTTTCGCCATGTTCCTCAAGGAGAATCTGTCGTCGGGACACACATTCCCGTCTACGCAGTCTCCGACACAGTCTGTCAATATGTTTTCCCACTACACAAAAGGCTCTCTGTTGCCCAGACTGGCCGACATATCCTCACACCTCGTGCTTGATGCTTGGGAGCCGGGATCGCAGCAGCCGCCCGTGGGCCTGCCATTCGGAGAGCCCTTCCGCAGCGATGCCCCCGACCCCAGCGGCATGGCCGATACCAAGACTCCCATGACTGAACTTGTCCGGGTGTACCGTCGCCTTCGAGATACAATCAAGATCAACGCTCTTGCCTTGCCGCCAAACCCACTTATCAACTATGACAAAGCTAGGAACCCCGCGGATCTCAGCAACATTGACGTTCTGGCTGCGGCCGTCGGCTTCTCTATCTCATCTGTCGAGATCCAGCAGAGAGGCCTAGATGCTGAGTACGGCTCCTTGTTGCTGGAGAGAATCTCCGAGTCGACTCTCACCCACCTCCGTACCTTCACGGAGACGGTCACGTCGTACATTGCCATTGGCGGGCAAAAATTTGGTGGCATGAATAGGGTCGTCACCGAGTTCCAAGCCATGACCACCAAGCAACACATGCAGCTGTTCGTGCACGACACTGGAGGCGCCTCTCTGGACGACAAGTACCTACAGCTGACGCCGGTGCTTGCGTCGGACCCTTTTATCTTGCTCTGTGAGAGCATCTTCGGCGTCGCCGCAGCTCATGGCTTTGAAATCTCGTATCTACTCCGTATCTACTACCTCGCCGAGATCGTCAAGGTGGTCCAGCGCATATGCAAGGTCAAGCGAGGCACGGAATGGATGACCTGCGAGAACACCGAAGACAGGAGTCTCGTCAACTTTGCCGAATTCTGCAAGACCATCTGGAAGATGAACCTTGACTTCACATTTACCGAGGATGGTCTCAGCAACGCCTTGATGCCCGAGGTGCCTGCGTCGAGTGGCTTCGACCAACCTTGCTTCACCTCCATCGCAGACTACTACTCCTTCACCAAGAAGTATGCCCAGTGTTTCCTTCGGAAGTGCGTCATTCTCCTCTACGTCAAGTACGGCGTCGACTTCAACAGCCACATCTCCCCTCAACCGGAGCAAGACGAGCTTGTTCGCCTCACCGAGGCCCTCCGCCTGCCCGATTTCGACAGCATGTGTGCAGCCCTCACCCCTCTCGGCATCCACGTCGGCTGGCCCAGTGCGCTTTGCGACCAGCTCGTCCGCGGCTGGATCCGGCATGACAATGGCTGGTGGAGCAACCCATACTCGACTAAGCCAGGCCCCGTCGCCCAGGAATACCAGGCCGCGGAGCAGCTCCTCAGCCACCCGGGCATCTTCGAGCTCATCGGTCTACCAATGAATTACGACACACTGATAGAGGAATGTACGAAGCGGCGGTGTCCTAGGACCGGTAAGGACGTCTCAGACCCGATGATTTGCCTGCTCTGTGGTGAGGTGTTCTGCGGACAGAGTGTTTGTTGCTCTTCTCTGGACCCGGTGGCTCTGAGGCGTCGTGGGTCTGCCAACAGGATTGGTGGTGCGCAGCAGCACATGCGAAAGTAAGTAAAGTGACATATCCGGGTCTCCAAAAATAAAATATTCTTGTGTGTGTGTGTGTGGCGAGAGGAAGAATAAAATATGGAAAGCTAACAATTATGTGAATTAAAAAAAAAGATGTCAAGGCAGCGTCGGTATCTTCATCAGCATCCGCAAATGCGCGGCCTTCTATCTGCACCGTAACTCCGGGTCCTTCAGCCACGCCCCCTACATCGACACGTACGGTGAGACGGACATGGGCCTCCGGCACTATCGACAACTCTTTTTGTCCCAGAAACGTTACGACTCAATGCTCCGCACCGTATGGCTCTCCGGCGGCATTCCCTCCTTCATCTCGCGCAGGCTCGAGTCGGACATTAATACTGGCGGCTGGGAGACCATATGACTAAATGGTTGGAACGTCGGCCGCAATGAAGACAGAGATACCTCAGACGAGGAACTGGAGGAGGATGTGGTGGATGAAGGAGAAGAAGAAGAAGGCGACATGGATCTTGATCTCGAGGAGTTGGACCTCGACCTCGAGGAGCTAGGTGACTTCTTTCGGGCTCCCATGGGGCTTATGGCGACGTGGTTCCATGAGGCTGCCGGCAGGGTTGATGACGAGGCAGAGGACGATGAAGATGAAGAAGAGTATGACGAGGAGGAGGATGAGGAGATGGATCTGCTCGAGCAGTTGGCTGTGAACATGAACGATTACTGGGAAGATGAGGAGGAGGGTGGAGATGAGGACGAGGAAGACCAGGAAGAGGAAGATGGGGATGAAGAAGCCGAGGATGAGGACGAGGATGAGGACGTTGAGGCCCGGGACCATGAGGATGTGTTTGATGAGGGCGCGGAGATAGAGGAGGAAGAGGAGGAAGAGGGGGGAGGAGGAAGAGGTTAAGTTAGATGACTGAGAGGCTCGATCTCGGCGACTGTGGCGGTGTACGCGCGACCTGGTCGACCTTGTGCAGAGAAAGCAGAAGATTCTCTCAATTATGAATACTGCTTAGAGGCATGGTGAGGATAGTAGTAGTAAGGGTGTGGTCAGTCTAAACTGGAAAACCTCGGGGAGGGAGTGTTGTGGGTAGAGGCGTTTTCTGTCAAATCGCCTACGGTCATTTTCTTTCATGATTGATGAGGCGCGGGCAGAATGGGACAAGGGGGGGGGGGTACATAGGTGTTGAATATTTGGGAGACAAATAATAAGTTAGGCCCCTTGAACACACATACTTATACACACACACACACACACACACACACACAGGGACAAAGGGAGAGAGCACGAATGTTGGTGATACCATTCATTCTCAACATTGGATTTCCCTCTTCATCATTCAAGGGATCGCCCGCGTATGGGGGGGGGGGGGTTTTTTGGACTTAATTGGCTGAATGAAGCCTTCGCTATGCTAGGAAAGATGTGTCGTTGACGCCTCCCCCCAAAAGGACGCAGCCCGAGCGATGAGGTTTTTCAATCAGCAGAGGGAATCGACTTGTCCATCGCAATGTCGCCCTCCACAGGGCCAGGTTCCGGGCCGCCTTCTTCTGCTGCCTGGGTCCCTTCCCCGGCGTTCTCTCCTTCGCCTTCGTCCTCATCATATGCATGGCCGTTAGTCTGCACAGGCTCCGGCTCCGCTGCAGGCTCGGCGGCGTCAGGCTCAGCAGTGTTGGTCTCCACCCCAGGCTCAACGTCGCGCATCGTCTCATCATCATCCTTCTCCTCCTCCTCCTCCTCCTCCCCCCCCTCTTTCTTAACCTCCTCTTCCCCTGTCCGGTTCTCGCTCTCCTCCGGGTACCTATCACCATCGTCTCCGCGCTTGGTGTGGCCGTTCACCACCAAGCCGTTCTTCTTTTCGCCACCACTACCAGTATCACCTCCTCCGTTGTTCGTCTCGGGGGGCCGGTGCCTGAACACCACGATCCTCCCGTCCTGCCCACAGCTGACCATGGTGCCCGTCTCGCCGTGGACGTCAACCCAGAAGCATACGCCCTCGTGGGCACGCTCGACGCGCTGCAGGATCTCTTTGCTCTTGACGTCCCACAGCACAATGTCGCCGTCCTCGCTGGCGCTCGCGACAAAGGCGACGCTGTCTGCCTCCTCCCACTGCTCCTCGGCAAAGTCGTTCTCGGCGCCGTCCTCGTCGTCGTTGTTGTTTTTGTTGTTCCCAGCGGGGACAACGACCTTGCGCATGGACCGCAGGAGGCCGAAGCAGCCGCCGACGGAGAAGTTCTTGTTCACGTGGCCCTGGTAGGTTTTTTTCACGGTGCAGGGCATATTGATGAAGTCCCAGAGCCGCATGCAGGAGTCTGTGTAGCTGGCGAGGACGAAGCGGCCGTTGGGGGAGAAGCAGACGGACGATGCGGCGGGGTTGTCTACGTAGACGAGGGTCCGGAGGCACTGGCCGGTGGCGGTGTCCCAGATGCGACTATGTGACGAAAAGGAAGAAGACGATGGGTCAGCTTCATGCCTGAAAATAAAGGACCCTCTCTCTCTCTCTCTCTCTCTCTCTCTCTCTCTCTCCCTCTCTCTCTGAAGGCGGCGGGATCCTTCCTCCTGTGGTGAAGAAAATGCGGCTACTCACATCAATCCATCCGTAGAACAGCTGGCCACCAGTGTGCCGTCCATACAGAAGTCAATGCCGCTGACGGGGTCGCTATGGGCCGGCAGGCTCCTCATAAGGCGTCCCGCACGGACATCCCACAGGAACACCGCCTCGTCGTAGCTCCCGCTGGCGAGCATGTTCCCCTTTGGTGAGAACTTGAGGCAGTACACATAGCTGTGGTGGCCCAGCAGCGGCTTCCTGCCCCCGCTGCCTCGTACCCCGCGGTCTGTCCTGCCGCCGATGCCCCTGGCCGAGGTGGCTATCCTTTCGCCAGGAGGTAGGTTCTCGTCGGCGCCCACGGCGTGCGCCGGGTCTCCCGTGGTGCGGTTCCAGAGCCGGATGGCCTTGTCGTCGCTGCCCGTGGCGATAGTCTCGGAGTCTGGGCTCCAGGCCAGGCAGGAAACGCCGGCCATGTGGCCGACGAGGGTGTCTATGTGTGCACCAGTCGTGGCGTCCCAGATCATGGCGGTCCCGTCAGCGGAGGCGGAGGCTATCCAGCGGCCGTCGGGGGAGACGCGCACCTGGGATATAGGTTTCGCGTGGCCGCGCAGCTCGAGGTGGGCCTTGAACTGGGGGCGGAGGGGCCTGCGCTCCTGGGCGGCATGGGCACGGTCGCGGGAGGTTGAGGTCGAGCGGTGGGGGGTGCGGCGGGGGGAGGAGGAGGAGGGCGAGCGAGAGCGCGACCTGGAGCGGGAGTCGGACTGTGAGCGCGACCGCGACCGCGACTGCGACCGCGACTGGGACTGGGACCTCGAGCGGGAAGGTGGCGTGCGTGATCCAGAGCTCGAGCGTGATCCATCTCCGGACCTAGACCTGGATCTAGACTTGGACCTCAACCTGGATGGGGACTGCAGCTGCGACTGTGAACGCGAGGTGTAATAGCCCTTTTCTCTCGTTTCTGCACCGCCACTGCCTGCACTCCTGCTCCGTGACCGTGAAGCCGGCCGGCCGGGTCGTATAGAGAGCTCGTGGCTCTCATCCTCGTTCTTGGGCGCGGGGGATGGGTCGCGTTCCTCGGAGGAGGTGTGTTCTGCGGTACCGTCGTTCCGTTTCCGTCTTTTGGAGGATGATTCTCCAATATCAGACTCTGGGTCAGCCATTGTCGTCGTCCGCCTTCACTTCAAGGGGTGAAGCAGCTGCAATGGGGCGAGGATCTGGTGTGTGTGTGTATGTGAAGGACGAAAGGGACGGCGATGACAACAAGGGCAGGCTCAGGCTCAGGCTGCCTCTGAAAAGGTGCTCCTCCTGTTTGTCCAGTTCTTTGTTTGCAGAGACGCAGTTGTCCTGGATCAAATTAGTTGTGCTTGAAGAAGAACTGTTTGTTTGTCGAAGCTTGAAAGAGAACCTTTCAGAGGCTTGGAAGAAGAGAGAAAGAAAGGGGGGGGGGGGCAGAGGGAAGAAGAGAAGGTGTGCATGTGCACATGTGAGCATGTGAAGGAAAAGCTGCTGTGGATTTGGAGAGCTCCCAAAAACTCAATGTTGGTTCCAGGGATATGCCTACCTGAGCGGCAGGCAAGCAAGCAAGAGACGCCAAAGCAAAAAGCTCCAGGCCCTCCCGGCAGGCCTATCCCTTGTGGCCCCTCACTGTAGTCAGCCTGGTCCAGGTGTGCTGGGGGGAGGGGGGAGGGGGGGGCAGCCCCATGGTACTGTAGTACCTACCAGGTGCACCCCAATGCAGTAGCGAAATGAGAAACGGCCCCCCTATAGGCAGCCAATGGATCTATTCCTTGAACAGCCCCAATTGAGAGAGAGCAGAGCCTGGAATAGAGTTGAAGTGGTGACAAGTGACATCCACACCCACCACCTTCAGAGAGGCAGGGCTCATAGTCATCATGATGATAATGATGATGATGATGATGATGATATTATAATTACCTTTATGCGATCAGCAGTGAATGCTACGATACATGAATGAGACAGCAGTAGTGCCTATGTGACATTTTTACTCCCTTTTCCCTTCCTTCTCGTTGCCTTGCCTTTTTTTTTTCTCTTTTTCTTTTTTCTTTTTCTTCTTCTTCTTCCTCCTCCCCCCCCCCCCCCCCTCCCCTCCTTCCTTCCCTCCTTTTTCCTCTTCTTCCCCTCTCCCCC